>JAPQRQ010037025.1:0-10001 GCA_037367365.1 Apogon talboti | reverse complement strand
TAATAATAATAATAATAATAATAATAATAATAATAATAATTATTATTATTATTATTATTATTATTATTATTATTATCCATCTAAATAAATCCAATCCATTGTTATTATTATTCTTATTGGAAAACAAAGGAACAAAAGAAAAGGACATTGACAGGACAAAGTCAAGTTGTGTGTGTTTTCTGTATGTGTGTCCAACTGCCTCCGTCCCACAATCCCATTACTCCGTTAAAAAACACACAGCACTAGACGTATCCAAAGCCTGCTCAAGACAATATAACACATCCAATGAAGAGTTTAGAACAGTGATACAGAAAACGAGCTTTGTTTTATGTGCTCTCTCAATATATCCACCAATCATTCATTTTGTGCTTATGTTGGTGCAGCTTTATATCAGAGGTTAATATCCACAGACTGTGGCCTCAAGCTGCAGTTCACCTATCAATGTCATCGGGCTGCCTTTGATTGACAGGTAATTATATGACGGTCACGTCCGGGCACAAGGGGATGAATTTATGTTGGGCAAGGACTCTGCAGCACAGATTGTTCCAGATCTCCAACATGAAGGGGATTTTCTCCAAATCACATTATTGCTATTGATTAATAATACCAAGGACGAGCAGTGTGCTGCAGGCTTAGACTGTAACCTTGTGTTATTGTAGGAGCTGCACATGACCTTGGGCGTGCGCCAGATCGGTATTTGTTTTATTTTCATTTGTACCTCTTAGAAACACTGAAGGAGGAGGATGTGACATTTAGCACAGCGATGAGGTCATCCAGCTTTTATATAAACAGTGTACACAGCCTTTACTTTCCCTCAACTGGTATCTATGAACCCACTGTTCAAGAGTTTAGCAGTATGTTTTGGAGGTGAATTGTTGGCACACTCTCTTTGATACACATCATCCTTCACTTACACAGGCAGTTTTTGGAGGCAGAGCCTTTCTAAGGGCTGAAATAATCCTGTTGGTTGAGTTCAATCCCAATAGGTGGAACCGATGATTTTTCCTCCTGAAGTATGACTGAATTTCAGTGATAAAGGACAAAGAAAAGCCTACTAGTACCTTAACCCTTTATAGGACACTCATAGAAATACTCTGAAATTCAAGATTTCAACCTTAGTGTGTTATTGAAGGACATAACAAGACTATTATTTTGGTAAAATTTTCCTAAATTTTTAAAATTATCATGTAGAAAATCAAGGTCAATTCAGTTACCATATTTGGTTCCTTGCCCATATGTGGCAAAATGAAAAAAATGAATTAATACATTTTTAAAATATCCAATAAGTAAATATAAAAAAATACAAGAAAAACACATGTAATGTGAAAGGAACATGTATTTTAGAACATCACTTTTAGAACATTAGACCAACATACATCAGTGCTGATCCAGACACCTGTCCACATCCACATTAACCCTTTCAACATCATTACTTACATTAGTACCATTACTTCATGGTACCTAACAAAGCAGGTACACTCACTGTTCATGCAGAGGTGGACCTTACAGACCCTGGAGACCACATTGGACCTTAGATTGGTGACTCACTGTCCTTACTGGAACTGTTGCTCTCACTGTCTTGTAATGTATGTGGAAATGATCAAAAATAGTCACTTGCCCGATAAAGGGTCAAGTAAGTAATAACATTTTGTTGGTTCATGCTGTTCAGGATGATTAACTTAAGGGTTCAATATGTAACATCTGCATTTGTGCTGTGTTGACATGAAGTTGATGTTGGGAGCCCATGATTTTTTGCCGTCTTCTTCCATCTTAGCAACATTATGTAGTAACGTGAATCCCTAGCTAACACTGACAATCATTTGTGTACTTAAATAAAGTTTATGTTAAAGTCTTCATCTTCCGGAGGCTGTTTGTTGATGTTATCCAACTCCATTACTAAGCTAATAACTTAGCTTAGCAACATGTTAACAGCCAGTTTTAGAACAAATCCTGTGACTCTCACTCCTGGTTCTTCTATGGACCCCCTTCTACTCTGCCAACGGTGTGCAAACCTTCGATAATATTAAGTAAGAATGGGGCTCAGCTAATGTTGACAAATCAGTGGGTCTCAGAGCAAAACAGACTCTAAAATAAACATCACATTAGCATAAAAGTATGCATGACCAGCAGTGTAATATGTAGACCAATATGTAAAGTCACATGCACTCAGAGGAATCAAAGAAATTCAGTGAACACCTCAGAAGAGAATGAGGAACAACTGAAACAATCCTAGTAATTGACATTTATCTTCCCAAATTTCAGTGAAAAAGGACAAAGTAAAGGAAATGCAGCAGTGACATAATAGAGAGACATAGCAATCCAACCATTACCATTTCATTTGGACAAGCTTCCTCATGTTCCCTTTAAACTCAGTCTGATCACATGACTTCTTTCAGCCATAGTGGACAGTTATTTCAACTCTAAGTTGCCGTTTAGCACATGTCTGCATCACCAGAAAGAGCCACATTCATTTAGTTCTTCATCCGTCGAGATTCAGTTAATTAAATGTCCTGATGGAGAACATCATAACATACATGGGTTATTGAGTGCTGTGCAGATGAGCGTCATCACCATTTATTTGGAAATAGCTTTTTTTAGGGTGTTTCATTTAATGTCTTTTTCTAAATATTTCATTCGCATCTTCATTTAGTCAAGAAATGATGACTGACCCTTAATCGCTTCAGTGACTACATTTACATGCACAAAATGTTCTGTTAAAAATACAAAAAAAACAATATTCCTATGGTTAATGAATATTAATATTCCATTAACAGTTAGCTTCGAATAATGATGATATCCTTCATCATGTTGAAATATGGAACTGTGGAACTGTTGGAGCTGCTTGTGCATCTACCCCATCAAACGTACATTGTACATTTAGGGAATCCATGGATACACATAAATTTAATGTGATTTGTAAATTTGTTATTATTGAAAACATTTTTTTGTCTGTGCCTCGACACTTTGCCTCCAGGGACCAGAGTTAGCCTCCTGAGTCATGTAAGTCTTTAAGTTTGAGCTATGACAGCACTTTGGTTAAGGTTATTAAAAGGTTTATCTCAGACATTGTGTGTTTTTTTTTCCCATATCATTGCAAAGGTTTGTCTTAAATTGATACTGCTTCAGGTTTAAGCAATGGACACTCTTGAATTAGTGTTATAAAAAGTTTGTGTTTTGTTTTGATTTAATATAACTGAATACATTGCAAGTCATTTTTTATTATATTTGTAGAAATCTTTATTAAACCAAGCTATGGTTTCTTTTCATGACTCCAAAAAGTGATCCTCAAATATATATAACTTAAAAATAAAATATAAAAATGAAAATTTGCCGAATGGAAAAATGGCAATTTTGCCAAAACTCTCATTTTTCCATGAAAAAGTTTTTGTGCTGGCAAGAGGTAGTTTTTCAGGCATAGCGTAATTGGTATATAACGCAAAAGTGCAATGGAAAGACACTTTTCTGCAACTAGAGTCACGTGAACAAAAAAAAAAAGGATGCAGATGGATGTTACAACAAGAGAAGAAGAAGAGTTTTACAACAAACATGGTGCGGTCTGTGTGGACACACCAGGAAACCCAATCATTATTGAATTTAGTACGGGATAGAGGGGAAATATATAATAATAATGAATATATCTGTAAACCAACCTGATATTTATGTTCATCGCCATGTTTAGGGAATGACTTCTCGTGATAATAAATAAACAAATCATTGTATATATATATAATTTAATGGAAAAACCGACATAACACACTTCTGTTTTTTCAACATTTAGTAAATATCGGTAAAGTTTTCTGCATATGTCCAATGGAAAAGCTCCTACTGAGTACACCTAACTGTAACAATAGTTAAATATACTGTACATATGAAGTTCACTGCTGAAAAGTGACAAAATGAAATAAAATATATATTTCATATTCTGAGAATTGGCATTTTAGTATTTTTTTTAAAATTTAATTTGGTATTTTTATTTTTATTTATTTCATCTTATTTTATTCCACTTGTGTAAGAGTTTTATGATTGTTTTTTATTTATTTTCCTGCTTGAATTGTACAGCACTTTGGTCAACTGTGCTGTTGTTTTTAAATGTGCATTATAAATAAAATTGACTTGACTTGACTTGATATTCAAAGAGTGACCATCCCACACCGTCATATTGGAAGGTTCAAATTCAAACAGAATAGTATCATGGTCTGTTTAAGTCTCAACAACACAGGTACATTAGACATCGGCTAACACCTCCTAGCTAACATTATCACTTGGGAGTGTTACATTGTCAATACATATCTTGCCACTTTTTTCCCTGACAAGATGTAGGCTGTGTGCAGTGGTGTAGTGGTTCCTGGAGAAGTGGGTATACTCATAATTTTGGGGGATTTAGAATTGGGCATATGCAATACTAACTGAAAAATAAATAGGTATACGCCGTATACCTGCGACACCCTGGACTACGCCAGTGGCTATGTCTTTACTGAATAGTGCAAAGTGTTCTAATAAACAGATTGTCACATAACACTACTGAACTTGGTGAAAAGACACCAAAACAATTAGCCTTTCCATTGCAAACTTTATAAAATTCATTATGTTTAAGCAGTAATGTTAGCTAGGAAGTGCTTAAATGCTAATGTTAATGGTTTTCTAACTAAAGCCAATCGGTAACAAATATACAGATTTATCTTAAAATGTGGTCTGATGTGCCTCAAGATTTTCATTTGCAATTGTCTTTCTAGTTTTCATTCAGAAACAGATAAAAATTATTTGTTTGTATGACTGGAACACAGCTGTGTGTCATTGTCCTTTTTATTTCCACACTGGAACATGACGCCGGTGGGAAAATGGCGGGTCCGTATTCTGAATGTGCGATATCCAAAAAGAACGCTACTAAAACAACGTGATATCGTGAATTAGCGTTAATATACACGCCACTTTTCATTGCCGTGTTATATGTAGGCATTTTCAGATTTCCGCGTGTATGTGAATGCTGCGTCACATGACACGCACTGATACTTAGGGTGCCATTTCCGGTTAGGTTTAGGCTTAGGTTTAGGTTTAGGGTTAGGTTTAGGTTTAGGGTTAGGGCAGGAGTGTCAAACTTATTTTGGTTCAGGAGCCACATTTAGCCCAATTGAAGCTCAAACAGGCCAGACCAGTAAAATAATGACATAATAATCTATAAATAATGACAACTCTAAGTTTGTCTCTTTATTTGAGTACAAAAAATCCCATTAAATTACATAAATATTTACATTTTACAAAAAAGATGTGAAAAAAACAAAAATTTCATTAGAAAAATGAGTGCAATATTCACAATATTATCCCTCAACTTATTACTCATACATGTACATTACACACAATGTTACATAAACATTTAGTAACAGGCAGAATATTGTTAAAATTGTATATTTTAGGTTGTTCATATTTGTTTTTATTTATGTATTTATTTGCATTTTATTGTGAAAGGTTAGTTTGTAAATGTAAATATTTTCATAGTGTAATGTTTTTTTTCCACTTAAATTTTTAAGAAGAAAATCTGTGTTTGTCATTATTTAAAAAGTTATTATGTTTTACTTGAACTAAACCTGAACTAAACTGATTTTTCCAACCTCGACTGTTAATATCTTCAGTGTCATTTTTGCACTTTTATCCCGCGGGCCAGATTTGGCCCCTGGGCCGCATGTTTGACACCTGTGGGTTAGGGTTAGGTTTAGGTTTAGGTTTAGGGTTAGGGTTAGGGGAATGGGGCAGATATTGACATGCGATTGCACGGCCTCCAATAACACGCCAAAACTCGCAAATGCGTACATATAGCTCACCAAACGGCACTGAACTGGCGTGTCATACAATGTGATTTCATGAGATCAGTCTGATTAAAACCTAACTAATATTAACGAATCCCCCATGTTTTAATATGAAAAACGTGGAATATCCAAAAGGAATAAGCTGCTTACATGAATTGTACCAAATGTGGAATATTGTCATACTGAATAATAGCATAACAACGGTGTGCACATATATGTAATTCGACTCTGAGGTGTTCTGTTTTTTAACCCCTGCAGGCATCACCACCGTCCTAACCATGACAACGCTTAGCATCAGCGCTCGCCACTCCCTTCCCAAGGTCTCCTACGCCACAGCCATGGACTGGTTCATCGCTGTCTGCTTTGCCTTTGTCTTCTCTGCCCTCATCGAGTTTGCTGCTGTTAACTACTTCACCAACACGGAGATCGAGCGGGCCAAGAAGAAGCCAGCCAAATGTCCCCCGGTGCCCCAAAGCACACCTGTCAAGGTCAAGGACACCGAGGAAGTGCTGCAGGTGATTTCTGTCTCCCTCAACACAGTCGCAGCAAACAATGCGATAGCACTTTACTTGAAGGAGCACTTACACAGCAAGACCCCCATTATGTGGCATTTAACCGAGTCCTGTAAGTGGTCCTGCCTGAGGACCATCAGCCAAGCTCCTGCCCCAACAACGAATCTGAAATAATCCAAAGACCCCCCATAAATGAGTGGACACTCTGCTCGTGTTTAATATTCAGAGAACACAGTCAGGTTTTAGCACTATGGATCTGTCTGAAACATTCTGTATATTGTTCTCCCAGAAGTGGGTCAGATTGTTTGGCCATTATTTATTTCAGTCATTATTTATGGCCATGAGCAGAACCTTAAATAACAGATTATATCTTTAAGTTGCAAAATGCAGATTAGTATTTGCTCTGCTGCTGCCATTAAATTACAGAGCATTGAAAAAACTAATTAACTGGCATAAAAGAATAGAGTTGTGTATTGTATAATGATATAAGGGTTGTTCATTAATATTTTCATATGCATACTGTATACATGTAAGAAAGGTGATAGATACAGGAAACTCACTGGGACTCAGGTTCAATGGTCAACAGTGGAAGAACCAGTATGCTTCGTTGGTAAAACTACTTTCAGTTGAGAATTCACAAGGGGTTAAATGTATGTATTGAACTCAAATACAATGATGAGAGCAAGTTTACATTTAAAATTTCAGTCCTCCGGGATACATTTAGTAAACGGTCACATAAAGTGAATTGAACAATGCTTTAGATCAGAATATAGCACATTCTAAGGCTGATAAGGCTGATGTTTGTTTTTCAGCGTCATAAATACCGTTTCAGCTCCTGGTCACAGCAGTGCATAGCTTCATTTCCTGCTCAGATGTGTCCGTCCCCTGAATGGAGCTGTGTTGACATAAACCTTATTTACCTTCCTCTGAGGGGGACAGCGCAGATAAAGGGCTGAATATATGAAGCACCTCATAAAAGACTTATTCTGGTCCAGGGGAATTCATCCAGATCTGGTTGAGCAGATATAGTGGGACATTTGTTTAACAGCTGTAACTGTTCCTATCAGCGTCATCTACCTCCTCTGCTCTTTATCGTCACATGGAAAGTGGAAAATGACACAGATCTACAGGTAAATTATTAATTTAGAAAGTAGCAGTGTTTTAGTTACAATCAAACTGTGGAAAAAAAGTGGGCCAAATCTGCTCCTTTGTATGTGACTCTGATCTATTTTTATTCAAGATTCAAGGCTGTTATATTTCCAGTGTTTCCTCAGTATCATATTGGAAGTCATGTGACTTTTACATCAGTCTGGGTTGACACATGTCTTAATTCAGCACTATCAGGGGTCATTCTGAATAGAAACATGGAAGAGCGCTGTGATGAGGGTAGTCGGTGGAGTGACAATGAACGTGTTTGGGGTGACACTTGACACTGTAATAGCGAAACTTGAGGAGGGATATTGTATTGTGCTTGAAAGTGTATTCAAAGAATGGACAAATTGAGCGTGCATTTCGATTTGTCAATGTATAAATTAATCTCAAATCACTGACTTCCATTTGACCATATGATAGATCAAACTGGAAATTGATATTGGACAAATTAAAAATATTTGTTTATTTATTCATTTAAAGGGACAGTGCATATTAATGAACATGTAAATGTAAATATGCCAGAATAAGCCAAAGACTACTTTCCATTCGCAGTCCCTGGCAGGTCAGAAGAAATAACACTGGCAAAAATTACAAATAACACATCCAAAAAATTAACAACACAAATAAAATAAATAGACACATAATATTCAAGGGTATCAATATTGTCCACACCCCTAGAAATCTATAACTGAAGTAATAAAAAGTAATAAATTAGTAAAAAAAAAAAAAAAAAAAAGATTTCAACCTAAATTCAGTTACAAATGTGTGTTTTAGGTCATTTTAGACAGAGAGTACTGCAGTGCAAGCTGAAAGAAATCCCTCTGACATATGATTGAATCAGTCCAAGAATTTGCCATGGAACTCTTTTGGATCTTTTAACCAGACATGATGAATGTATCACCAATCACTGTTCATTTGATGGG
Source organism: Apogon talboti (assembly GCA_037367365.1). NCBI lineage: Eukaryota > Metazoa > Chordata > Actinopteri > Kurtiformes > Apogonidae > Apogon > Apogon talboti. The sequence continues at coordinate 1,613 of JAPQRQ010037025.1, read as the reverse complement.
TTATGTTATATTTACGGTGCTCTCACAAAAAAGTGAAAGCTCCAAAAAGAGTTTTTTTAAATTTTTTTTTATCTTTTTCAATATGTTCCTCTAATAAGATCAAATAAACATGGGCCTTATGTTCACTGATCTCTGCGGCTGACATAACCCAGCAAAACATATGACAGTTCTACACTAACTACTTTAAGTTGCCCCCTCCGGTCCAAATCCCAGTGTGGTGTAATCACGCCTGAATGCAGTATAGTGACAACAGCACTTCACTGGATTAGTAGGTTGCCAAGGCAACGCCGCCTGGGTACATCTGTATAGGTTTCAGAAAGGCTCTGGCACTCGGGTAATAAATATATAGTCTTTCCTCGAGCGTGGGGACCGGTCCGGACTCCTGGGCTTGGCAGGAGGTTCGGGGTGTGTTACAGCTCCAGAGCCTCTGTAAAATAAAGTGAAAAAAACAAACAAAAAAAAACCCCAAAAGGACTACATGCACACACACTCCCTGCACTTGGGGCGCAATAACACCGGGTGTTTTCAGTTTGAAGGGGTGGATTACTCCTGCAAATGCCTCAGTCCCAGCATCATACTCACCCTGCTTGAAAACATCAACTCTCAAAGGATAAGCTCCTTTGACGCCACACTGCATTACCGCCCCAATGCAGCGCTACCTACTTACTGTCTTAAGCTTGTGTGAAATGAGTGAAATCCTTGGTAAGTGACATCTGTATTGCACACACTCCAGATGAAGGCCATCTGTGTCGGAAGGGGATGGAATCAGATCAATATGACGAGGTTTATCTTTCATAGCCTGCAGCTGGTCAGACTTACCTCGGCTTTACACACCTTTTACTGTGGGACCGCGTTTACTCAGAACATCCTCCCAACTCATATTGTTAGTCATATTGTTTTCTGTACGACGTGAACTCTAAAACATCTACAGTTAAAGGAGCCATGTCTATAGCATCTGTTCATGAAAGAGGAGGTCCTGTCTTTCTCTGGTCACCCGTATCCATATTTTAACAATATGGTTTACCGAAGTAATAGAGTTCACTTAAATATCAGATAACAGCATTTGGGGTTGGTATTAGTATTGACCTCTGACAAACACGATCTGATGAAAACTATAAATCACTACTATTGAGTTAACCACAAGACTAAAACACTAAAGTGATGTCTGTGTGTCTGTAGGTTAGATAGTAAAGCACTACTGTGAGCTAAATGTTCATGCCTGCTAACATTCTCACAATGAAAGCACTTGATGTTTTGGGTATGGAATGGCTTCAGAGGTCAGCTGTTTAAGTTGTTTAAAATAATGATTGTGGTTGTTTTTCTGGTCAAATCTCTGTCTGGTAATGTTGGTGAATATGAACCATAGCATGAACTCATGATGCATTACAAGCTGAAACTAAATGCATACTTAACCCTTTCATGAATGAATTACGAGAACCTTAGTCCAGATTTTTTTCATGAGTGTTTTTATTCCTCTTTAGGCAAGAAAAAAACAATGCAATTGCATTTTTTTTAATGAATCTATTTTTATGGAGGTACAAAAATGTCCACCCAGCTGGACACCATGTGTTCAATTTATTAAACAAAGAAACATGTATTTAAGACACAATATC
>JAPQRQ010037024.1:0-10005 GCA_037367365.1 Apogon talboti | reverse complement strand
GGGGCTGATGGAGGCTGACAGAGGCTGACGGGGGCTGACGGGGGCTGACGGGGGCTGACGGGGGCTGACGGGGGCTGACGGGGGCTGACGGGGGCTGATGGAGGCTGATGGAGGCTGATGGAGGCTGAGGTTTGATGTTCTTACAGTTTCCTTGTGTCTGAGTGAGGCTTTTGTGAAATTCATACAACTTGTACTGTACATCCATTGGTTGCTTGTTGTTAAATTTGACACATTGGTTTTTGGTTTCACCTCAGGTTCTGTGTTTAGATAGCTCCTCCTACCCCTCCTCCTCCTCCTCCTCTTCCTCCTCCTCTTCCTGCTCTTCCTCCTCCTCTTCCACCTCCTCCTCTTCCTCCTCTTCACCCTCCTCTTCCTCTTCCTCCTCCTCCTCCTCCTCCTCCTCAGGACTGGGTGGGAACAGGGCGACTGGACAACCCCAAATATTTAGTTGGATTTATCTGAAACCAAAGGCGGAGTCCTGTCAGCCTTCTGATTCATATTATTTTATGAACGTAACCATGGGAACAGTTTTGTGCATGGGCTGTTGCATGTGTTCCAGGTTTTGGTTTCCACTCTGGGCAAATGAAACACAACTCCACAACTGACAGAGACAATGAAAAGGTGAGGGTGATCGAATGAAGCACACATTCCTTCAACCTCCGCTCTCCTAGAGTTGAAGGGTTTGATGGGTAAAAATGCTAAGCCGGCGCTGCGCTGTCTGCACGCTGACACCGTCTTCTGTTGAGCTGCAGGCTTGGCTGCGTCGCCCCTGCTTGTTCTGGTTTATTTTGTTGAAGCTGACACTGGAGTCTTGGAAACTGCACAGATTAAATGGACATGTCCCTGCCTGTCTCATAGAAGAGCAAATGCTTGTTAAAAGTTTCACTTGACTTCACTTGACTAGAGGGTATTAGTATTTTGATATCACTGACACTTAACACATTAATGAGCAGAGATGTGGACGGAGCCGTGGGTGTCCCCCGCCCCACCCCTACTGTAGTCTTCGGCCTAGGGTTGAGACCACGCCTCCGTATTAAAGCCTCCATGACTGTGGGTGGTCCACCAGGGTTGACACTGGAGTGGAAATCTACACCATCATCTGTTCACCATGACTTTGACTGACTTTAGAAACGGCACCAATTCTCACACGTTGAAGAAAGTCAGTGTAAAAACTGAAGGGTGTTCCTGTGAGCCTTCGGGCTGGTTCAGCTCCAGCTGAATGCCTCAGACATGCACTCACTCAATGGCATCAAGTCATGCCTCACTTGTTTTCAGCTTTTCACTCCAAATCTATATTTGATGGCAGCATATTTCAACAAGACAATGTAAAACCACATTCTGCACACACTATAAAAGCTGACTGAGGGAAGGAGAGTATGTTGGGGTTGTGCAGCTGTCAGTGGTGAATGTGGAACGTGTCCAGAAATGCAAACTGACACCCAAAGACCCTATGCTGATGTACTCCTTAAGAGCAGTTTGGAGGAAGAATGGGACTAAATGAACTCCAAAAATCTGCTACTGACTGCATCAGTTAGAGTTCAAAGACCAGCCTGGACACAAACAGGAAGTGCCTGCATTTAACTCATCCAATAGTTCCAGTCCTCCTGGGTCGGTCCTGCAGCGGTTCATCAAACAGGTTATTGAACCGATGCAGTGTCCTCTCATGTCTTTAACCTCATACAGATTGGACAGTCAGTGTCCTCTCATGTCTTTAACCTCATACAGATTGGACAGTCAGTGTCCTCTCATGTCTTTAACCTCATAGACAGGACAATGCCAGGACTGATCAGGGTCATCAGGGTTGACACACAATGGTTCAGGGACAATGAGACCTGATCATGTCCACACATGGATCATCCTCCATGAAGTCCAGACTCTAATCTGGATGTGATGAAGACTGGATACAGCAGTCCGATTCTCCATCATCAATAATCAATAATCAATGCAATTATGGATGGAACAAATATGATCAACCTTATTGTGACACTACATAAGCATTATGAGGGAAAACAGATGGGACAGGGAATGTGTACTGGAATCAGAACCAAAGGGGGCGGAGTCAAATATGGCATGGAAGACCAGGCAGTGTCTGATCAAGAACAGACTGCCATAGGCCGTACCACATCTGTCATGTACACAGTAATAAGTCATTCCTTTTATTGGATTAGAATGACCATGGTGGTGCACTTGTACGTATTGTATCCACTCTACAGAAGCATGCTGACGCAGTCGTCAGTGCTCCACCATCCAGAGGTCTGTGAACTCACACATGCAGTTCATTTGTGAAGTGAAATGTTTTGATGATTAAGTCACTGTTACTTCCATGAAGCAGGCTTCATGTATTCCATCCAGCCTAAACTACTTTTTAAACATGGGTTGGGGATCTGTTTTTTTCTTTTTCCAGCCTTATACCTTGTTATTATATTACTGCAGAATCTCTTGACTGAATTATTTAATGAATTGTAAGTACTGAGGACATGATCTTCACACCACATTGTCAGTTCAGCAGCGTTATAAGTACAGCCATTCGGATTAAATTCAGAGCTAAAAAGTCAGTAGTGTCCAGGGGCCTCATGTATACACGCTGTGTACGCATAAAACCTGGCGGAAGAACTTTTCCACACTCACATTATAAAGGGTGAAATGACGGTGTAAATGTGCGGTGCTCCACTTCATGACTGGCGTACACACGTTTCTAGTGGTGTTGAGCCGTTGGCGACACTTAGAGGTGTTGGTGAAACTGTTAATAATGTGTAGAAGGTCATTCCTCAGAGGGATGAGCACATCAGAGATACACAGATGAACAGTTAACACATCGGTCAGCACGCCATCCCACTGACACAGCAGCACATCCCCCACCAGACCAACCGGACCGACCAGACCAACCGGACTGACCGGACCGACCGGACCAACCACACCGACCGGACCAACCGGACCAACCAGACCGGACAGACTGGACCAACCAGACCGGACCAACCGGACCGACCAGACCAGACTGACCGGACCAACCGGACCGACCGGACCGACCAGACTGACCGGACCGACCAGACCCTGGAGCCATCGATGCCAGTCCTGCCCAGGAGGACATTCAACATGTGACTTCAACCATATGAACAGACAAGGACACAGAATCCACTCTTGATAAATGCATTTAATGTAGTTAATGTCTGTGAGGACATTCAAAGTGGGTCCAGGTGCTCATTGGCCCCGCCCACTGCCCTCCTCTAGTGACTCCTGCACAGCTGCACAGGTGCGGGAGGTTGAGAGATACTGGCTAGATGTAGTCGGGCTCACCTCTATGCACAGCCTGGTCTCTGGAACCAATCTCCTTGAGGGAGGTTGGACTCTCAGGGTGAGAGACACAGAGCAGGTGTGAGGTTACTAGAACCCCCCTGGCTCAGTGCCTGCACTTTGGAGTTTACCCCGATGAATGAGAGGGTTCCTTCCCTATACTTTTGGGCTGAGGAACGGGCTCTGACTGTTGTCTGTTCTTATGCACCAAACTGCTGTTTGGTGCATAAGAACAGACAAGAAGTCTCTTGATGGTGTACTGGAAGGTGCTCCACGCTGGGACATTGTTCTACTGGGGGACTTCAACATTCACGTGGGCAATGACAGTGAGACTTGGTGGAGTGTGATGAGAGGAGCGGTCTGCCCAATCTGAACCCGAGCGGTGTTCTGTTAATGGACCTCTGTGCAAGACACAGTTTGTCCATAATACATCTTGTTTGAACCTGCGTCTTGGACACTTGGGTAAAGAGAGGTGCAGAGCTGTCAACTGATCGCCATCTGGTGGTGAGTTGGATCCAATGGCAGGGAAGGATGCCAGTCAGATCTGGCAGACCCGAATGTGCAATGATGGTGTTCTGGGAACACTTGGCAGAACCCTCTGTACGGGAGATCTTCAACTCCCATCTTCGACAGAGCTTTGACCACATCCCAAGGGAGGCTGGGGACATGAGAGTCTGAATCAGCAACTCCATTGCCAATGCGGCTGTGCAGAGTTGCGCCCGCAAGGTCGCTGGTGCCTGTCGTGGCAGCAGTCCCTGAACCCATTGGTGGACACCAGCGGTAAGGGGTGCCATCAAGCAGAAGAAGCAGTCCTATAGGGTCTGGCTTGCTCGTGGGACTCCTGAAACAGCGGACAGGTACTGGCAGGCTAAGCGGGCTGCAGCTTTGGCAATTGCTGAGGCAAAAAACTTGGGCACAGGAGGAGTTTGGTGAGGCCATGAAGCTTGACTTTTGGTTGACGAACACTGTTTACAGTAGCAATGGAGTTCTGCTGACCTCAACTGGGGACATCATCAGGTGGTGGAAGGAATACTTCAAGGATCTCCTAAACCCTGCCTTTACCCTGTCCCTCGAGATGTCCTGCTGGGGGTACTGCAGGAGTACAGGATCCATGGTCCGTTGCTGCGGGCCATTAGGTCCTTGTATGGCCGGAGCCAGAGCTTGGTCCACATTACTAAGTTGGATTCATTCCTAGTGTGGGTTGGACTCTGCCAGAGCTGCCCTTTGTTACCAATTCTGTTCATAATCTTTATGGACAGAATGGGGAGGACGGGGTCAGGTTTAGGGGCCTCAGGGTCATATGTCTGCCTTTTTGCAGATGATGTGGCGTCATCAAGCTGTGGCCTCCAGCTTGTATTGGGGCAGTTCGCAGCTGAGATGAAGATCAGCACCTCCAAATCCAAGGCCATGGTCCTCAGTCTGAAAAGGGTGGAGTGCCGTCTTCGGGTTGGAGAAGAGGTAGTACCCTGAGTGGAGGAGTTTAAGTATCTCTGGATCTTATTCACGAGTGAGGGACGGATGGAACAAGAGATCGACAGGTGGATCCGGGCAGTGTCGGCAGTAATGCAGACTGTTTTTAAGAGGACAAAGAAAATGTATGACATGGACAATGACTTTAAGAATAAAACCAGTACAGACTGGAATGACGTTGCCATGGTAACGGTGAAGAGTGTTACTGATGGTTTTATAAAACCACTCATGTATATGTTTAATTTTCGTTCCAAAATTAAGTTTTTCCACAAGATGAAAGTAGGTAAAGTTGTTCCCATTTAAACACCACTTTACTGATTATAGACCGGTATCAATACTTTAACAGTTTTATAAAATATTAGAAACAATTAGTTTTATTGAGAAACATGAGTTTCTGACAGATAGTATGGATTTAGGAATAATGGACCGACAGCCTTGGCACTGAAATAACGGAATATTATGATACTAAGAACTTGAAATATATGAAACATGTAAGAATAAACTAACAAGTATTACGAGATCAAGTCAAAAGAACTGCTACTGGACACTTTTGGAAAAGAGTAAAACTGGTGTTAAAAATACTTGGAATGTTCTAAACAATATCATTAAAAGAGCTAACCGAAAAAATGACTTCCCTAATCATTTTTTTTAAAGGAGACAAAGTTAAACTTGATCAACAGAATGAAATTGGAAATCAATATAATAACTATTGGATCAACATTGGGCCTAATTTGGCTGAAGACTTTGTGAATTCCAGTCAGGAGGATGTTGTAAGCAGGAAACCCAAGGTGGATCAAACAGTGTTCATACGAGGCACGGATGAAAATGAAATCCTCACAATGGTCAAAAAATGTAAAACAAAAAGTCAGCAGATTGGAAAGGCTCTGATAGTAGTAGTCAAAGAAATAATTGAGTCTATACTGGAAGCACTTCCCTACATTTAGAATCTGTCCCATCATTGTGTTTCCAAATCAAATGAAGATTGGAAAGGAAATCCCTATTCATAGTCCCATTCAAGACCGGTGTCCAACATGAATTTATCATCGACCCATTTCCACCTCGGTTTTCTCAGATACTGGAGAAAATATCTCACAAAAGAGGATATGATTTCACAGTAAAACAGTCTACTTTGTGACCAGCAGTATGGACTCATACCTAATCAGACCACTACTTTAGCATCAGTTGACCTGTTGCAGAAATACCAGATGCTATGGTAAATAAACAGTCTGCTCTTGGGGTGTTCCTCCTTTTAAACAAAGCTTTCAATACTGTGAAACATGAATTGTTACTTCAAAAATTACAGATATGGAATGAGGGGCGCGGCTCTGTCATGGATCAGGAGTCATTTGGAAGAAAGATCCCAGTATGTCCACATTAACAGCATCAATTCACAGCCATTGACAGTGACCTGTGGCGTCCCACAGGGCTCAGTATTGGGTCCTTTGTTGTTTATTATTCATATTGGTGTTATATTTAATTTCCAAAACTTTACATTTTATATTACATATTTGCAGACAACACAAATATTATTGGTGTTGGTAATAATTTAGAAACATTAATGGAACAAATGAAAAATGAATTAAAAGCACTAAAAACATGGTTTGATTCAAATAAATGAACTTTACATTTAAATAAAACCAAATTTATAAGTTTTTACAAATCATGCTGTTAATGTGGACAGAAATTGAAGTATAAATAATACAGATTGAAAGTGTCCGTGCAGGGGTGGATTTACTGGGGTGAATTACAGACTGCAGTGAATGCAGCATGAGATGATGGGACATTACCCCTCCCACACTTCAGCACCCCGAGGCAGTTTTCATGGTGAACACAGCGACGTGAAGCCACACATTATTTTGATCAACACAGTCAAAATGCTGCGTTTGATGATCAGACTTGCAGAGCTTGTGTAACTGCACGCACAGTGTGTGTGTGTGGAAACAGAGTCTGCAACCGGGCAGAGTGGAGTGACGGAGCCGCCTAGCTTTACCAGGTGAAGTCACTTTAACACACAACATTAAACTTCAGTTAAATATGTGATGAACTGAACATACACTAAAGGTTCAGTAGGTTCTTTCAGAGGATCGCTGTTTCAGGGGCTTCAGTTTCACTCACAGTGTGATCATTATCGCAGCAATAAGCCTGAATAGTTGAACCAGGTTCCATCCTTACTGTCAAAGTGGGAAATGAACAAATACAGGGAGAAAAAGACCAGGATTTGAACCCTGAAATGTTCCTATCCTGACACTTACAGGCCACGAGCAAAAGAAAAAGGAAAAATAACATCATTACTGGTTACTAGCACCTTGACTGGTGGGGATCCACGGGTTCTAGATCAGGTAGTGTTTATGAAGTTGTGTCAAGTCAAATCAACTTTATTTATAAAGCACTTTAACCCTTTCATGCAAGAATTATGCAAACCTTAGTCCAGGTTTTTTTCTTGAGTGTTCTTATTCCTCTTTAGGTCATGAAAAAAACAATGCACTTGAATGTTTTTAATGAACCTATTTTTCATAGTTCCATAAATGTCCACCCAGATGGACACCATGTGTCCAATTTATTAAACAAAGACACATGGATTTAAAACACAATATCAGACAGTGATATATGTGTGAAAATGATGAAATAAAACTATTTTTAATGTCGCTAATCTAATGTTTTCTACCATTTTATTATACTGTAATATTAGTTAATACTTACTTCATGGAAAGAATATACAAAAAAAAACTTTTTGTTTAATAAAACTGTTAATTACAGTCTAATAATTGTTGGGTGATATAGAACTAAAACAACCAAACCCATGAATATACAACAGAACAGCTGTAGAATAGATGTCCACTGCAGGGACCACTATGGATGAAAGGGTTAAAAACAACACAGTTGGCCAAAGTGCTGTACACAGACATAAAAACTAATAAATAGAACACATGACAGAATGAATAAAAACAATCAAAGAAATTGTACATTAATACAATAAAAGCCAACGTCTCATGTTGAGTCAAAAGACAAAGAGGAAAAATATGTTTTAAGAGAGGATTTAAAAATAGAAATTGAGTCGTCTTGCCCGACCTCCAAAGGCTCATTCCACAGTTTGGGGGCAGTGACTGAAAAAGCCCCACCCTCTTCAGCTTCCTCTGTGTCTGTGGGACGACTAACAGTGACTGATCAGAGATCTGAGAGAGTGAGGGAGTGGACGTCTGGTGGGACAGGTGGGACAGATACTGTAGACCGAGGCCATTAAGGCATTTAAAAACAAAGACAAGAATTTTAAAATCAGCTCCAAAACGAACTGGGAGTCAGTGAAGTGATGCTGAAGGCGGGCTGATATGGTCCTGTTATTTGGCTCCAGTTCAAAGTCGGCATCAGCGTTCTGAACCAGCTGCAGTCGATCCAACATAAAGGCCATGACAGTCTAAACCAGGTGTGAAAAAAGCATGGACTAAAGTCTCAAACTGATGCCGAGGATGACATGGTTTGACTTTGTCCAGCTGTGTCAGCTGAAAAGACCAGGGGCCTCATGTACAAAGACTTGCATGGATTTCATACTGAAAACCGGTGTATGTTTAAATCCAGAAAACTCCGAACGCACAAAAAATCCAGACGTACAAAACTGTGCGTACGCCTGAACCCAAGCACATTTCCTTTATACATCCCATCAGCGTGGAACTCACCGCACACGTTGGAGTGGCAGACTCCTCCCTCTCCACGCCCCCATTTAAATGTGGAAATTAGTATAAATAGGGCCTGCAGGGGAGATTACCCTTTTCCTATGATCAGATAACAAGAAGAAGACATGAGCAGGAAAGGCAAAACGAAGGAGTTCACTGAATGCGAGTTGGAGACACTGGTCAATGAAGTCGAGACCCGTAAAAGTGTTCTGTTTGGCACGCTGTCCTCTGGCATCAACAGCAAGAGGAGTGAGTGGGAGAGTGTGTGTGAGGCAGCGAATTCTGTGGGGTCAGGGCAGCACACACTCCCAGAGGTTAAAAAAAGTGGTCAGACCTCAAGGTGGATGTGAAGTGGAGGACCGTTACCCACCACCAAAGCGTGGCCAAAACAGGCGGGGGGGGCGAGGAGAGGAGGAGCTCACCCCGTCTGAGCCGAGAGTGGCCGCTATCGTGGGCGACCCCGGCCCCACAGGGGTGGTGGGGGCCCCAGTGGGTGACTAGGACCACCCCCAGGGGAAATCTATATTGTGTATTTGTGTCAGTCCCACATTAGTTCATTCTATGGGTTGTACAATCGTCTGTTCACAGATGAACAACATAAAGGTTTATGAGTAATCACACCAGATATCAAAGAGGAAATCCAAGACTGGACTCACGTCTAATTAATTGATTTATTTCCCAACAGACAATGAGGCAGGAAAAGACGAGGAGACATGGGCCCAGCCTCGTGTCCCAGACCCGGGGGAGTCCTCCACCGTCCTTGGGGTCAGCTGGTCCTCCGGCGCGTCCGATGCACGTCCGACCAGCTGTGTCCTCACCCGTACTGTGCTGGAGTCACAAGAGGAAATCGTGAGGGCAATCGGCGGCATCAACGAGCGGCTGGACACAACTGCAAATGTGGTCACAGACATGAATAGGACATTAAATGCATTTCTCAACAAGTGAATGTCAGCTGTGGTGAAATCTGAAGTGGATTCTTTGTTTGTGATTTAGTGACAGACTAGTTGAAATGAGAGTAGCAGTGGTTGAACTCATGGATCCACTTCGACACAGGACGAAAGAAAAGGAAAATAGTTTCGAACAGTTGAACTTTCAGTCTGAATGGATTGTATTGATGTGTTTTTTTTTTCTTTTTAAAGTAGTCTGAACTGAAGAACGGTATTTCCATCTGGACCCATCTACTGGACGTGGACTGGACCACCTGCTTCTGTCCAACAGACACCAAGGACATCTGGAATCTGCCCTTTTACCTGGACACTCACCTAGTTCCCTCGGACACGTAGCCTTAACCTGCACTTATAAAATGGCATATTGCATTCCTTAACACTGACAAAAGGTATCATTACAAGATAAGTACATGCATTACATCAAGACCAACCCAGTGTGTGACTGGAGTAAAACCAGAACAAAAACAGAAGAACAGGCTCAACAGCTGAAAACAGTCATCCACCAAGGATATTTACTGTGAAACAACACACACACACAGAGACACACACACACAGACACACACACACACACAGACACACACATACCCAGACACACACACACAAACACACACACACACACACCCACACAC
>JAPQRQ010037022.1:0-10008 GCA_037367365.1 Apogon talboti | reverse complement strand
GGGGGTTTACTGGAAACAGCACTGTGAACCTGTGGCAGCGCTGCAGAAGAAGAAGGACGGCCTAGTCACACAGGTGTGGATGTGGTTGTGGTCAGGACAGCATGGGGGACATTTAGTGCTAAGACCCTGCTGCCTAATCTAGAGGGGTAGACACCATCAGGCTGGTGAAATGAGGAGTGGTTCCAGAGCAGATTAAGACACAATGTAAAACGTGGGTTTGAGTGATAAAAACCGTAAAAATGTAACAGTTACTAGTATAAAGGCTTAGCTGGGAGGAGAGCAGCTGGTGGTTTGACAGAGCCGATGTCAGTACTGACCCTATAGAACCACCTGCCTGGAGGCTCACATGGAGACAGTCCAGAGCCAGACAAGTCTTTGGCTCACGTCCTCCACAACAGGAAAGTCACAAGACAGCATTCCTGACCTGTACCATCATCTCTGGACAAAAGTTATATTTGTCCCTTATCTTTCTTCAAGGAATTTGAATATTTTGCTCAATTCATCTAAAAATGAATTTTAGAATTTAGATCTGGGTCATATTTTCAATTTAACCGAAGATTAGAATGAAAACTAATGTAACAATTAAGCTGTAATTTAATCTGATTTAAATGCGTATCACCTAAGGTACAAAAACCACAGGTCCAAAGCTGTACATCCATTGGCTTCGTAGTGGATTCAGTCAAATGTCCATGTCTTTCTGTAAATACAGTGACCTCTGGAAATACTGACATCACACCCAACAGTTCCCTTGTGTTTAAGCAGGAACACCGGTCAGCTGTTGGCTGTTTTCAGGTTTTCCACTGTTAGTATTTACGTCTTCTCTCCTCGCTGTGTGCAGGTTGGTAAGGGATACGGTAGCCATGGCAACAACCACCTGATCTCCGCCCACTTCCTCCAGGACTACGGTGACTGGGTGGTGTTTGACAGGGCCTTCACAACCTGTGGCAAGTGGGGCAGTTATTACGGCCCACGGTACCGCCACGACTTCCGCTTTGCCTTTAAAGATGGCGGCTTCATCTACTTCCTGTTCTCGCGGATGCACGGTGCCACCGTGTGCACCAAGAACTTCACCTTCATCTCCAGGATGTGCGAGGACGATCCGAACTATTACTCCTACACTGAGCTGCAGCTCAACTGCAGCGCAACAAACAAGTACAACAAAGTTCAGGTAATGGTGATGCGTGGCTCAGCTGGGGGGTAAACTGTCAGCAGTTTGATGAAGAGGGCAGCGGCGAATGGCCAAAACACATGGACATTTTACATTTGGATGAATTTACCTTAAATTGGAAGCTTTTAGAGAATGCCTCAGTCCTGACCCTGAAACACATTCTAAATTGGACTCGGAGAAGCCTGATTGACAGGCCCCGCCCCTGTGCCTCTGTTCCATCAGATAAGTAAGGAGCATCTGATCTTCAGCTTGTTTCCCTCTTCCTCCCCTGCCAGGCTGCCTATGTCGCAGCACCAGGTGAGGCTTTGGCTCAGACTATGACAGCAGCCAACCAGTACGGACCAGTTTCAGCCGATGACAAGGTCCTGTTTGTCACCTTCACCTCTGACAAAGACGCCTTGTCTTCAGCAATGTGTAAGTGTCTTTATGTACACTGTTTGAGTCACTGTGTTGGAGCTGTCAGACAAAGCTTATTCCATCCACTTCACCGGTCACTATAATTATAATAAACCATAACTTGTATTATTTTCTATTAGACTGTTCACATGTAACGGCTGAATATTTGTATTTTTGTGCTTTTTTTTCTTGTTAATTATTTACTTGGATTAGTTTTGTATGTTATTTACCTATCCTTTATTTAGCCAAATCTGACTGAGATCCAGTGTATCATCTGCCAGGGAGTCCAGGACAAAAAAGTGGAGGCAAAAGAAAGACAAAAATATTGTGTGATAAAAGCTCAAGCAGGGACGTTTAACACTGCAGCACACAGCAGACAGTTAGCAAACATACACCAGGGGGTGAAAGACCCAAAAAAGGTCAATGCACATTATCCAAACAGTACTGTTGTGTAGAAAGTCATTTTCTACTATACTTTTGAACTCAAACTTAATCTGCAGGGTTTTCCTCGAAGTGAAGTCTCCTGCACCATTTCATACAAGTTGCAGTGACTTCCTGTTTATTTCGTAGAGGAGGAGACATGCAGGTTACAGTATAGTGCTGAAATGCTGCTTTTCTAAATGTGTTTTGTAGCTGTAAAAGGAACACATGTTTTAATTCAGGTGTTCTAACACAGTGGTCCCCAACCCCTGGTCTGCGGACCAGTACCGGTCCATGGGTCAGTTGGTACCGGGCCGCACAGTAAGAATACTTAACTTACATTATTTCTGTTTGAATTATTATCCAAGTCTGAACGATGGATCGTCTCCATCACATCTGTCTATGACTCACTCTTCACTCATGTGTAGATGCCTCTACCTTCTTAAAGGAGCCGCTCCGGCCACTGATACAATACAGTTCTGCTAAATTGAAACCCCCAAGCTAGTAAGATGAGCAAAAAACAAACATCCGTGGAAAGTTTCTGTGGGCAGGGTAAAAGAGCCAGTGAGGAGACAGAAGAAGAGCCTCAACTTCAAAGAAAAAGAAAGCTACATTTAACAGACAGTATCAGGAGTCCTACTTGAAATATGGACTTATTGCCACCGGTTATTCCCACTCACCAAGCCGCTGCTGCAGCCAAAGCAGCCCAGGGCCCCACCCGCTCAGTTGTACTGTTGGGGTTAGGGTTCGGGCTGAGAGGCACTGACTGTTGTGATGTTGGTCCATCTGAGAGGACGCTGCTGACACAAGTCCAGACACAGTGGACTCAGGTTCACTGTTCTATTTCGGAAATACCTGGTTTTTTGCCGCTCGTATCTTTTTATTTTGTTGTATTTATCTGTCACACCTTAAAGGCCGGTCCGTGGAAATACTGTCTGACATTAAACCGGTCTGTGGGACAGAAAAGGTTCTAACATACCTGATGATGCATAGTATTGAACAGTTGCCTGAGTAATATGTTTTTCATCATGTGTATTTCAATTGAAACAATGCTTTTGGAACCCTTCTTTTGTGGTGCGGTATCCTGCTCCAGTCTCTGGGTGCAGTGGGTCATAAGTGGGCTACAGTTGCAGTCGTTCAGCTTCTTTACTCTGCTCACCAACACGGCATGACAGTACTTTGAGCTTTAGTCCACGCTCTAACACACGGCACACATGTCTTCCTCCTTCACTCGCACTCTGCGGAAACTCCCACTTCAAAACATGTCCCCCGGAAACAAAAACAGGTAGGAACTAATATTCCCTCTTAACCCAATGGGATAGACTAAAATAATTACTACGCACATACGCAAATAAAATAATAATTAAAGTGCGATAAGTGATGATGAAATAATATTATACTCCAACATAATAATGCCAAAATAATACTGTAGAATTAAAATTACTGACATAATATAATTTAACATAATGTACACCTCAACTTAAAACATAATCACAGGGTGAGTTAAATAATAAAATAATCAAATGTGCACTGTGTACAATAACTACAGTTACACTTTGACTGTATTTTATTCAATATTTTGTTAAACCAACAATAATATGACCAAAATAAATAATTAGCTTGTAAATGACAGTCTCTCAATTTGCTGAAATTGTTGTACAAAACACTTATATAAGATTCCCAGGATCCACTTAGTCACAAATCAATACTAATCTGCCTCATTGGGGACATTTTGATCCAGCATTTGCAGTGGAATGCAATTTCTCCAAGTACTTTTTGATTGGTTCATATTTTTTGACACTTGGTTTGTGCTAAAACAAGAACTCAATTGCAACATGACAAGATAATTGACTTGAAATCAATGTCTGAATCATAAATGGAACAGTGCTTCTTCTGGACACCGTTCTTTCTCTAATCCCATTTCAACCTGTTAACATTGTCAGTATGTTTCTCCGGTCATTGGGACCAGTGGTTCTTTCAAAACACCTACTGAGTACAGTACTGTGGAAAAGTCATAGGTTACATTGAGCTTTGTTGTTTTTGCAAGTCTAAACTGACCATACATATTTATTTCACATTCTATTTTTCTTCACATACAACGAGAAAGTACAGGAAACATGTGCCCAGCCTTAATAGACACACAAAAAACTGAACTAAATGGGGTCTAAAGGTTGAAGTCAGTATTTAGTGTGACCTCTGACCCCATGACAAGAAGGAGGACAAACAGAAACATCTGACACATGTTGAATGAAACCTGGTATAAAACATCAGAAAATTAATACAATGAATCTGATATTGTCTGAAAAAAGGTTGAAGACATGTTAAGTGCAAAGGGAGGTCTCTGTGGTTTATAGAAGGTGTTTTTCCCTGAACCTTTAGTTTTCCTGCTGTACATACTTCACATATTTCCAGAGTGGATCCTAACGCACACACTGACAAATGCACATGTGTGGTCACTATAACTCCACTAAACTGAAAGACCTCATGTTGGACATTTGCATAGTACTGTATATGATGTTTGTTTGTTAAAAACTGTAGACTATACAGCTTCTAACTGAACAAAATTAATAATGAATCATCCTTTATCTTGGCTTGGTCCTGAAACCCAGTAATGCATTTGGTCCTCTGTAGTGGACAAGAGTTTCACACTTTTACTTAAAAAAACAAACCAAAACTCCATTGCAAAGCATAAAAAAAGTGTATCTGGAAAAAAAATGTTGCTTTATGCTATTTCCCAAGACAATTATTTAATGTAAAAAAAAGCCAAACGGTTTACTTTGGAGGATACAGACTGAAAAAGATCAATGAAAACAACAACACTCATTATTTTCCCAACAGGGTTCTAAAAGGTCACGGTTCTGGTCCCGTCACCCTGTCTTACTTGGATGTACCAGCGTTTGTGCTCAGTCTTCCTCTGGTACCGTCTCTGTAGCTGTAGGACAAAGGTACCCATGGTGTTTGTGCTTGTGTTTGTAGGCATGTATCCACTACAGTCTATTAACAGGAGGCTGGTGCAGATAATTGGAGCCTGCTACAGCAACAATGGCATCATCAACACGAAGGCTGCTGTCTACTCACCTTACACTTCCTATAAGTCTGAACAGCTGTGCGAAAACCGCTATCCGGTGTGTGTCAGCCAGAAACAGCACCATAAATATTCACTCAGACTCAGTCACTTTGTACCAGTTGATTCCAGCTCGTGTTTCATAGTAGAAAATGAGAAATCATTCATTGTGTTTTCCATCAGCACGACACGACACTCAAATACAAATGTGGAGCAGAATTCCTGCCCTCGTCTCTAGCCAGCAAGGGCGAGTTCGCCTTAACCGCTGAGCCGTCATTGGTCCACAAAGGTCACATGACGGCAGTGGCCGTGGTCGTGGAAACAGGGCACGCTGTGGCATTGGTGGGCACTGCCAACGGGGAGGTAAGAACATGATAATCACACACCGTACTCCGTTTTTGTGCTTGATTCGCTCTTTTTAGAGTGATGTAGTTTCTCGTTGTTGTTTTTAAAGCACGTCTGCTCTTTGATGACGGTTTAGATGAAACACAAGGTCAGAGCTGTCTTTTTCCAGCTTTGTCTGTTGGTTTTCCTGTGAAATGACACTGCAGTAAGGTGCAATCACAAGCAACGAGCATGTGTAAACAGAGACCAAAGAGCCCCCCCCCCCAAGAACATGGGTGGTTTCATACCAGCTGACATCAGACCTCCCAGTTTTTCAGAGATTTTCTGAAAAAAAAATACAGAGGAGCTTCTGTGAAATTGTTTGGTTTTTGCATAAACATTAACTTCTACTGCATAATACTTCTGTACTTATTATTGCTAATTAAAAAAAGAAAACCTATGAAACCTATTCCTTTATGACAGTCACAGCTGAGGCCTTCTTGGGTGGGGTTGCACTCCTTCAGGTGGTGTGGCCTGCAGTGGGCTGTGGACACCTCAGTTCCACTGGAGAAGCAAATCAAAGCCCAGCGCTGTACTACTGGAAGGGTAGCCAGTCACAAAAGCAGTTCTACAGCCGAAAAAACACAACATAAGAAAGGACAGTGACAGCAAAGCAACGCAGTGGAAACGTTTGATGACAGGCCTCCAATGGAACGGATGTTCTTCGGAAGAACCTGTGTTTGAAGCGGCTGAAATGCCACTTTTGTGACTGGTTGTCTTCAGCGGTACAGGGCTGATTGTCCCTTCTGTCCTTCTCTAAAATAGGACTTGACTGACTGCAATCTACTGCAGGTTATACACAGACTCCAAGTATATGAGTAGAAATACTTCATACAACCCACTTCATAAAAGATGAACTGTCACTTCAACAGAAAACGACCACATTATCCATGATGTGAAAGTGTAAAGAAAAAATGTGACTTTTTCAGCCCCGAGGCAATATTTAGTAAGATCAGTGTTTGTCTGCAGGCTGAAAAAGGCTTCTAGAATGACAGACCCATGTTAGTACTGCACACAGTCAACATTTAGGGGCTGGAAAGTCAAAACTAGGCAGGTTTTTATGACTGAAAATGAAAGGGCTTTGTGTGTGTGATCTGAGTGAGTTAATGGGTTTTGGACGCTGCTGCAGGTGCTGAAGGTGCATCTGTCCGCTCATCCGGAGGTGTACGGCCGAGTGCTGGGCCCAGCCACCGGGGACAAGGTCAACAAGGATCTGCTGTTGGACTCCAGCCTCCAACACCTGTACGTCACCACAGAGAACAAGGTCAGAGTCACTCAGACACCAACTGATGGACTTTTTTTTTTTTCAACCAAAGTCCATTCATTTTTCCTTCCGTCCATCTCACACCTCTGTGTGTCAGTTGAATTTCTTCATCTACTTGTGTATTTCATCCATCAGGTTAGGGACTTAACGAGCTTTTCATTCATTCTGTCTGTCCTATTGGATCATATATTCATTTGTTCAATACATCCGTCCACATGACCCCACAGAAGGCAGACCCTCCTGCAGCCCTCCTCGTCCGTCTTTCTGTCCTTTGTCCTTTCATCTTTCGGTTGCTACCACTCTTGGCTGAAGTGTAATTGATGTATTGATTTAGAAATGAATTACTTGGAATGCACTTCAAGAGGATCATTCACTTTGATCCAGTCAAGTGACGATACTGGAGCTTGTTCCATCTGCTCATTTACACTGGCTTCTCCTTATCAGGGACCAACAAGTTCTCCACTAAAATAGCGTGTCCTTAGCAACCAACATCTTCCATTTTTAAGACAATATTACCCAGGAAAAGTGGAATTTGCATATTGTGTAAATTGTGTTATGGTTAAAACATAACCGTACCAGTGTTTGGCAGCAACACAAAGTGCAAACTATTGAATACTTAACACTGGAAGAAAAGAAACTAGAAAAACTACATAGAAAAATGTAGCGTGGTTATATCAAACTAATAATGTACTTATTAGTTTCTCTTAGTTCTCTCACACATTCGAGAAATTACAAAATGTCATGAATTTGAAGTGTTAGTGTTAGACTCCATGATGGCACCAGTGAAAAGGCGTCGGCCCTAGTCAGAGGAGGCTCAGCTGGACTGTTAGTTCCATTCATTATCACACACATTTGCCACAAAGTATCTGAACCCTGTGATAGGAATGTCCTTAAATATACACTGTGGCCCAGAAAGTTGGAACAAAATATATTTACCTCTTCTTATGTTTGTTACTGAGACTGAGGATCATTAAAAATGTACAATACTTCTACTGATACCATTGATTTGTTTTTTGTTTTTTTGTTTGCTTCCAATTTAAGATTTTAAGAGGAAAGGAAAATTACATCAGGGATACTTTTTTTATATCCAAAGTAATTTCACAACATAAAAAATAAACATATTTACTACATCTAGAAGTAGTTTTTGACATAATACAATGAGTTAGTATGGGTGAAAGTGCTTCATCAATTAAAACTACTACAGATATCATTACAGTTTGGTAATAAACGATACCATACCTTTGTAATTATGTCGGTGCCATAAAAATGCAGACATTTACACCCAGCCTTATGGCTCTGGAGTAGTGACTGTTTCCCACTCTGGTGATGTGGACTCTGAAGGTGTTCACATCACCAGAGGCATGTGATGGTGAGAGGGGTTATGGGATGGGACTGGTATCAGATGGTCACTGTGTCAGGTGATAGACAGATCCGATATATGTTGTAGATGTTGCCACAGTTACATGTTGTGTCTCTTTACGTGTTAATGTTACATACTGATCCAGTCTGTACACAGGACTCCGTACAGGCTAACCCCACAGCTGCCCAAGTCTGCTCCCCAGCGCCACCTGTGGACACAGAAACGCCCCTAGTGGCCAGTAGGAATGTCGTACAGACATGAAATCAGTGTCAAAATTTTCGTCTCATCAAGCCTGGCAAATCATACACCAACACCCATGAGCTAACTCCAACAGGAAGTTGGCAAATTTCCTTTCAAACTGACTCACACCCACACAGTTCCTACTTATTCAGTTTTGACTTTTTATCCACATATTATGCATTAAAACGTTCACAGGACTGTCCAAGCCTCACAGGAAAGAAGTTTTAAGATAGGATGTACGGTAACGGAGGAATCGCAGTTTGTTAGAGAGGTAGTTTGTCACTGAATGGAACAGAATGGTTTCCTATTCATTATAATAGACAACATTCAGTGGTATGATAAAGTGGCTGCTGTAGTGTAGTGTTAGCTCATTGGATAACCGTTGTACACTTGTCCCTCACTATAATGCGGTTCACCTTTCAGCCTCGCTGTTTCGCGGATTTTTTTAGTACAAATTTGCATGCTTTTTTTTTTTACAGCGTATGAACCCAGATTGTGTTCTGCGTCCTGATTGGCTAAGGGACTGTAGACCGTTGTCAGTCTCCTCCGTGCCGTGTCTCCTGTCCAGTACAGAATGCGTTCTGTCCACATGTCCATACCTGTTGGATCTGTCTCAGTGTGTCTCTGTAGTGCTGTATGTTTGACAGTTTTCTCTCCGACAAAACCCACAATGTCGACGAAACGTTCTGCACCGACAAAGGCACCTGCAGTCGCAACCAAAAGGCAGAGGAAGATGCTAACCATCGCACAAAGAGTTGGACTTACAGCCTTAAAACATATTTTAAAAAAATAAACCTGACTACTTTGCGGATTTCGCCTATTGCAGGTTATTTTTAGAACGGAACCCCCGCGATAAAGGAGGGACCAGTGTATTACTTGTTTTGAACCAGTTCAAATCCCAAGCGACCCAAAGAATTTTTTATTGTCACATTTTTAAATGGGAGATTGACACATTGCATTGTGAGTAAAAATGATTCTCACAGGCACACACATAAAAAAACGCACCAGATAGGAATCTTCAAAATAAAAGCCTTGCTAAAAATGCTAAATAACGAGTATTAATGTTTTTTCTTAATTTTTATGACCAAACGCTCAACTGTTTGTACAGTTTTGGTTCATTAAACTGATTGTTTCTCACAAACACACCCACAACAATTTTTCAAAATAAAAACCTTACTAACAATGCTAAATAATGACTTTTATGCTCAACTGTTTGTAAAAGTTCAGTCAACCTGATTGTATCTCACACACATTTGCACACACATACTGTACATACACAGTAGTGTTTTTCAAAATAAAAGCCCCATTAAAAGATGATACTGGTTTCGGCACAGGGGGCTGGTGTTTTTGGAAGGATGAAAGGAGGAGGGACTTGAAAAGTAGGGGGTTGGAGCCGCGACGTAGAGGTGCGAGCTGAGCTGAGGGGTTGACGGCGGAACGCGGGTGCGAGGTCCTGCCCAATGCTGCTTGCAGCTTTAATTTTAGTTTAGTTTTCTTTATTTCGAATATGCAACAAAAAAACAAAAGTAATCCTACTTAGTCCTTAGAAACAAAACAGGCTGCAAGAAAACATGAAATACATATACATGAAAACTAAATATGACTTCATTCGCACATTCGAAAAGGAGTGGGAGTATGGTAAATGGAGTACACTTATATAGCGCTTTTTTATGCACTGTAGTGGTGCCCAAAGCACTTTACACTGCACACAT
>JAPQRQ010037021.1:0-10011 GCA_037367365.1 Apogon talboti | reverse complement strand
AAGTCAGTGGTGACGGCTGAGCATCCCTTTGCTGTCCCTGCCTTATCGGAGCTCCAGGCATAGGATGACAAAGGGAAGCCCACAGGTCACAGAGGAGCTCTCTCCGTCCACGCCTCCAACAAGACTGTGGCACAGTAACACCCACGCACCATGAACAATGAAACACACTGTATGACATCTAAGGAGCGCTTGCGTGACTTACGGGTGTTGATCTTCTGCAGGGAAATGTGCTTCTCCACCAGTCGACGGAGTTTGACCTCAGAGCCGTATTTCCCACAGGTGCCGTTGTCAGTCAGGATGAAGTGGGAGTGGCTGTTGTTGAGCACAGCCAGCTTGCTTAGTGGATTTGCCATTGTCTGATATGGCTTTGTTACCTGGGAAAAGAGGTAACGAGAAGCTCAAGTTGAAAACATCTGAATATAAAAGAGTGTTTGCAGAACAGTGCAGCTGTAAATGTTCTCACATCTTTTCCAAGAAGGTCCTCTTTGTTTTCTAAGATCCCCCATGGGGCGATTCCTATGGCGCACACTTTCCCTCGTGACTTGGAGGAATGGTCCTTTAAGGCGTCTCCCACATGACGGATCACCCCTGAGAACATAATATAGCAACATCAATAATAATGAGTCAGCTTTCTAATGGGGCATCGTGGGCCACAGCCACATGCTGCGCTCAAAATCCATAAAGGCTGTCATTTGTGATGAATTTTTCCACAAAGGTTTTAATTATAGTGGTTAAACCTGTGACAATGGGTAGGTCAAATCTCCCCCAGGAAATTGCAGAATAGGCATTATGTAATGACAATTTAGAGCAAAGGTAATCTTCTAATGTCACAAATTGCTATTTGTTAAGTGAACATTAAAAGCGTTATCCTCAACTGTCGTGTCCTACCAGTGTTGACTCCACCCGTGAAGATCCAAGCTCCAGTCGTGACAGCGGCTTTGATCAGGCCTTTGCCAAAAACTTGCTTGAGTTTGGGCTGGAGGTCAAAGTTCTGGAGGCCTCCATGTACAGAGATAAGTAAAGTGGGCAATTCCAGTTGCCAGTCTTTCACCATCAAATGCAACAGGTTGTCAGGCTTGGTGTCGTAGGAAACCCGGATGTACTGTCAAAAAAACCCAAAAAAAAATACAAGAACAGATCAGTAATGTGGCTGATAACACTGGTCTACAGTTTTTTAAAAATGATCTGCTTCAGAGATTAAATCTGCTAATTGTTACGTATTTTAATAAGATTAATTGGAAAACAAATGACAAAATTGCTGGTTTGCTGATGTTTTCAACGTATATGATAAATTGTTATTGCACATATACAATTGTACAATAGATTTATAAATCTTCCACTAGATCGAACCTGTAAAGTGAATGTATTCTAATGTGCAGACAGTGTTTTGAAGTAGATCTGGTAGCTCTGAGACAAATATTCCTTTGGAGTAAAACCCATTCTTTTGTTAATTGTCAAATTTCACATTTTGACCCAAGACTGTATCTTGGAAACTTCAGCCAACCAGCATTTTGACTTGATTTTTCTTTATCGGTGACTCACAGGTGATAAAATGTCATTACTTTCATTCTGGAAGCATTTTACTCATAAGCCAGTGTAATGGGCTCATATCACCACCTTATTTACTCACTTACTTTTAGTTTTATCTCATCCAGCACTTTTTATCTTCATATTCTACCTTTGTACTGATGAGTTGGTTATTTCTTTAACTCCGAAAACTGAAACTCACCATGGCCTTGTTGACAAATCCTCCACCCTGGAACTCAATTATGCCAAAGGCGTCCGTTGGGTATGTTCTGGTGTGCTTTATCACAGACCATTTATCCTTCGGGGTGTCAATCTGCACCAGCTGATGTTCCTCCACTGAGTTGGCACCAGGAGGGATGGCCACGTGCTGTGTTGTCAGCTGACCACAGGCACATCTACAGCACACAGATCACAAAAGCATTAAGAACAGCACTCAGGTAGTGTTTCAGCCTTGGGCTCCTTTAAATGAGTGACTCTGATTCACTGACTTTTAAAATGGTCATAGACATTCTAAAGAAGTAAACTATTTAGTGTCATCTGGAACTATAATTGCATGAGACGGACTAGACTGACGATCTGTTCACTAATGAAGGCTGTTTCTTTTCCTTGAAAAACACATTACCCAGGCTTTTTCATGACTGAGGTCATTTCTGGGAAATATGTGCCTCAAAAACAAAAGGCTGCACAGCTTGACAGCTTTTGGGATTTTGTCAAAGCCCAGGACAGTAACCATGTCCTAAAAAAATCCTGTCTGTATTAAGAGATAGTAAATGAATAAATAAATTATTTTAGATCAGTTTAAAGCAGTTCTTATGTTGTAAGTAGCTGATTGCAATCCATAATTTGAGCAGTTTTTATATTTTACAGTCATTTGTATCCTGTTAAGTATGCACTGTCATTATTTCACTACTTTCTGTTTATGATACAATATTTATACATTTAAAGTATTAAAGTACACTCTAGTGCAAAAAAATAGCATCAAATGGTAAAAAGGAGCAACATTTTCCTCTGTTTTTCTCATAATAAATGGAAAATACAGAACTACCACATACATTGCTACTACCTTCATATGTTTATGCACTTGGAATTAATTATCATTTCAAAAAGAAGAGGTTTAGGCAATATTTACCTGGTCGGGTCCTTGGTGGGAAATATATGAATACATTCTCTTTTACAGAAGGTTCTCTCTATCCAAGCTTTCTGTGCCTGATGAAGACAAAATATGAGAAAAAACAAATCTGTTAGTTGACATTACATGTTATTATACTGTTATTGTAGTATGAAGACTACTGTTGAGAAAGCAACCAAAGTGAAAAGGTTTCTGCACAGATGACAAACTGTGAGTTAAACTGCATCTTTTCTGCTGAAATGAGCCCACAGCAGCACTGTATACAGAGCTGCTTTCACCCAGAACGTGGTTTATGTCTGAGATTTTTAGGGCACGACTGATGAACAATTAATGAACAACTCTGTGGAATTAGACATCATTCATTGTCTGCCTCACTTGACATGCAGCCAGTGAAAACGCTCTGCAAAGTTACTATGCAAACACAGCGTCAGATCCTGTTCTTATTGCCTGCCGTTCCATCGTTTTCCTGCACTGATCAAAAATAACCTGGCTTTAAAGTAACATTTCTCTGCAGGCCTTTGTTGTTGATAGTATTCAAATTAAAGTGAAGCAGTGAAACTAAGTAGTTCCAAGAAATCACAGAGAAACGGAGACAAAAGAGTCATAATTATACAGATATATTAGCCCGTAAGCTCAGTATTTAACATTCTTATAAGCTTGAAGTCATATGACTGTGAATGAAACAATAAATAAACAGATTCTAATAGAATCCTGTGACCACGAATCACAAGTTCTCATTACACAGTAAAGTTACTGTTGTCTGTTTGTCTCTTTCCTTCGCTGCACAAATGGCTTCATGGTGTTGGGATCTGCAGCAATAAAGCACATTACAGTGTGTAAGGTGTGTAAGGTGTAAGGCGTTTTTTTTTTTTCTTAAAGAGAACTGTACCAAGAGGAAAGTTTGGATTCCTTCTTTTATTTTATTTTTTTATTCTAGTCACTAATGGTTTTTAACAGCCCTCTAAGCACAATCAATACATCATATAGTTTGTTAATGTGCCTGTTCATGGAAAATGACATTTTTCAAGTTGCTTTGTGCATTTGTTTTATTAATTGTCACCATATTATTATTATTTCATTCATGTCAGTCTTCCTCTGTATTTTTTTCAACTTGCTACATTATCCAACTGCTACTGATTCTTTTTTATCATTGCAATACTGCAAATCATTTTCTTTTTAAATTATTAATTGTGACTGCAATATATTTTCCCTCCAGGTTTATAGAAAAAGGAAATATTTCTTTTTTTTATTCCAAAACAATCATCTGATTCAGACTAGGTCATGTTTAAATAAAAAAATTAAAATTAAAAAAACTTTGTTTTTTTGAGTCTTATTTAAAATGTCTCTGCTTTGAAATATTCTTTTTTTCTTTAAAGAGCCCTGTATCTCTAGGAACCTATCATAGCTGTTTCTTTTCTTTACTTTTTTTTTTTGCTTATTCAGGTCAGTGTTTTGCTTACATTCACTGCCTGTGATTTTACTTTCTGCTATACATCTTAACATTAATATCATTGCATCCAAACTCTTATTATAAAGTATTACCTTCCATTCATTTCAATCATTCTGTAATAAAATTAAGTTTAAGAATAGAGGCAAACTTACACAGTCTTCTGTCCAAGCTGCAGACTCCTATGTCTAGAGCTGCTGCAGATTATGCCTGTGAATGAAGTTGTAATCTAAAGTCTGCTGCTGCCCGACCAGAGCTTTCTCCTGGTGCTGCACTCGCAGTCAAGTGTTCTTATTGAATCCCACAGGACATGAAACTTCTTCACTTTATGAGGGCCGGTTAATATGATGAGCATGTGAGCAGGGTCTTTGTTCGCCCAAGTCTCATGACTCCAGTTCAAGGTAATCCTTTTGGGAGTCCCATGACCCCTTCTCCATGCCCACAGGGTATTTTCATCCTTCGCTTAAACAAGGCACAATAAATCTACTTTGATAACCGGCCCCTAATCTCCAATTTGTTGCAACTCCTTTCTTTGTGTTCACTTCACAGTTTGGAAGATCTTAGCCTGTGTGAGGAGACAGAGCAGAGCATGCAACCTAAAAGCTCTGCAGTCTTGCACGCTCCCCAACTTCTCATCTGAAAAACTTTCACCCCCTCCAACTACTTTGATTTCAACCTCATTAGCATAATTGAGAGAATTGGATGCGGGCATTCTTTTGGAAGGCGCCTTGTTAAGACATTACTGGGCTCCAGTTGGGGGCAAGGTCAGTCAATGCTAATTGCAGTTAATCTCTATTTCCACCTACCCTGTTTTTGTGAAGGAACAGAAAACTCAGCAGACCAGCTCAGCCGTTCAATATTCTCCTAATCCTGCTTTTTCATTTTAATAATATTGACTGGATTTACATTTAGAAATCTTAAGACATAATAAAAAAAATAAAAATGGTCACCTGGTTGGCTGAATGAAAGCCAGAAATGTAAGTGTTGGTTAAACCTGATAATGTGTTTATGAATGGACCTCTGTTTGATGAGTCTAATAGGTTTAAAATGAGTTAGTTATGAATGTTGCACTTAATGAGATAATACTGTAACGTGTATTAAAATGTACAGACGACATTCAGTTACATGTGGTATGAGCTGTGGGTTAACAAGCAGACACCCATTGGAAACCTGCTTCATGTGAAATGTTAGTTAAGCGCTCCTTTTATGGATGAAGTGAGCAGTCTGATCCTGACTGCAACTCTGGGTCAAAAAGACAAAAGAGGCTGGTGGTTGATGACACAGAAAGACAGAAAAAGAAGCCTAACGTCCCCCTAACTTCCCCCTTTTGGTCTTGCTCCGGTGAAAAACGCACGTGGGCCGCTGTTAATTATAGCCGAAGAAAACAAAGCGCATTTCCAGAGGGGTTTGGCCAGTATGACGCAGTTATTTCAGCTTACTTAAACTCATTACCCACAGCAATTAAAAACAAAATGCAGTCAGCAACCAGCCGCCTTGTTAGAGCTGCTTTTGAGCTCTTAATGAAAACCTTGAAGAATTAGATACTGCTGGATCAATTGTGTCACACCGAGCAAATTAACAAGACTTAGGACAAGCCTCGGAACAATACACAGTATTCTTTTCAACATGCAGAAGTTTCTGAGGAAACACTCAGAACAAAAGATAATTGTTTGAGATTGGAGTTGCTTATTGCTGGATTGCTAGTGTTGCCAGATCAGATATGTATATATATGTAAAGTTCATTGATATATCTCAAAGCAGTAGCTACACGAAGAGACGGGCGGCACATATGGAGTTTTTGTCGTGTGTTCGTGCCCTTTTGCACTGGGATCACATGGGCCGGGTCTGCTGACCCAAAGCTTACTGGGCAAGTAGATCACAGTAAATTTGTTCCAGTGCAGCTACAATTACATGGACTGTTCAGCCTAGACGGTCATAAGGAAAAGGTATAGTGATGGCTGTAAATCTGCAATATGACATTTGACTTGGCCAAAGTTAAGAGCATTTTGTACACATGATTAATTGTTTACCGTGGTGAAGTTGAGTAACAACCCACATGTCAAAAGGACATATAATGTATCGTGATTATTGTACTAATGATGGAATTCACACAACAAAAGCCTCATCAGCACAAGTGAAATGGATCAGAAAGGATTTGGGGGTCCTAAGAGGAATGTGATGTCACCAGGGTTGAAGATAAAAGCAACTAATTGCTTGGCTTTGCTATTGAATGGCAGTTCAGTCAGAGTTTAATGCAACGTGACAGGAAAGAAACCCATGTAGACTCCTTTACTGTCTAAAAAATACTAATTCAGACTCATGGTTGGCCACATGTGGATGAAGTAAAAAGATGCCTTTTACATATTTTCACTTGAGGGTAAAGATATTCAGACAAAGCGGCACACTCGAGTTACTCTTGATAGAAAATAAAAAAATAAAAAAATAAGTAGCATAAACTGTGAAGCTGTTTTTGTGCCGTGCTGTTTGTAAATGCACTCATTGTCCTGCTGGGTTTGAAAATCCAGTTAGCCATCACATGAGTCCAACATGTCACTGATTATCCCTAAGAGTTGAGCGAGTCATAAGACATGTTTTAAAGCTGCTGTTTTTCTGTTTTTCCCAAAGAAAAGTCATTGAAATACGCAACAAATCTAACTCAACATTAAGGAAGGAAATAGAATAAAACTAGGGTCAGTATGAAAAGATGCTATATCACTTTGCTATGAAAGAGAAGCATATTTAACCCATAAAGACCCAAACAGCCACCAACAACCTACACCATCGACTGATGTGAAGTGTTTAATGCCTGATAATCCATTAATCCTATCAATACATGTAAATAATTGAGGTAAAGTGCAGTTTATCTTTTCATGGTCATCAAATATGTCCCATTTGGATGTTCAGAGGCTCCGTAGTTACTGTGGAAACACCGTCATCTTCTACAACATTGATTCGCTGGTAAAACCCATGGAGTTAGATCAATGATAGTGGATGGAGATACTTGGTTTATGTTCAGTTAATGATGTATTTGCTGAAAAAGTCACTTTTTCTTCAGTTTTCTCTGTTTTGTTTTAAAAACCTTTGAATTTGCTCAGAAATGTAATGAACATCTACATAATCAATGAATTAAATACAGGAAAATAAATGATTTACACTGAAAAAAAACTCAAAATAAAGAGGATAATATTACAATAAATAGTAATAAATCACTTAAGGAAGGATAAATGGAGAGAAAAATTCATTTGGGAACTGAAACATAAGTAGCACTGGGTCTTTATGGGTTAAGAACATGTTTAAATAATAATGAATTATCTCTCTTAGCTCTATGATAGAAGTTTGTACGGCTGGAAAAAACATTAATATCTGTAAATTAATCTTAAATATCATATTTATAAGTTTGTAACACTACAGGTCTCAAGTGTTTGTTTTCAATGTAAAATAATGTAGAGATTAATTTGTGGGTAACTAATAATAAATACGTGACCTTATTTGTGGAAATTTTATGAAAAGTTAGTATCAGGGCTGTTCTGTTTAGAAGCCTACACATAGACTTTTGCACAGACTTAAATAAAATCAGAGCTGCCCTGGACGTTCATGTCGAGCGCTGACAGAGCCTCAGAGTTTTCGAGCGTTTTCAACCATCCTGTGACTCCAGTCTTAAAAGTTGCTTCATCATACAGTCATAAGACTCGTAAACCCAGCGTGAAAACAGTTCTGAATCACATTTGTTGTTATTTCATTTGAGCTGAAAAAAATCCACAGTGTCTTTTAAAGCTCCTTCTGTTGTAGATGAGTAAAAGTAAGAGAGTATGTTGAAAGCTGTATTGTGAGTGAATGAAATACATCCTCCTTTATAATAATGGAGCAACACAGTAAATCCACGCACACTGAAAATAAATCCAGTCTTTACATTCTTTATAAAGTACCACAGTGTGTATGTAAACAGATCTTACTTTCTACCATTATCCCACTTTAAATGATCAAGTATATGCCTCACTGAGACAGATAAATCCGTGATTGAAGACTATCATAACACGACAAATACACTCAACCGGGAAAAAAAAAATGGACAATGTTATTCCACAGCCGTCTGGAATGTGCAGCTAATGAGTTTATATTTAGCATCATATACAATCTTATTAAAAGTGTAGCACTATTCAGATGAGTGCTATGACAATGCTGATTGCTTCACAGTGTAAAACCTGGTATCAAAAGGTTGTGGATTATACAAAGAATATTAATCTCACTAAATAATTCCTGTTGTATAGAAACTGAGTTATATACTGTTGGAAATATAATCAGGAATCACTCTGATTTAGTAACGCACTAAACAATTTTAGATTATTTAAAGATGCAATATTTAATGGAAAATTTAATGATGATAATATTTAATCTTCCATGCATGACATTTGTGTTTTATATTTTATATATATACAATATTTTAACCCCTCCCCCAACATTCCCGTTCCTCACTACTGTTCTGCACTTTCCTGCATAATCCCAGCATACTTTGCCCACTGGATTGCAAGTAGAAGCGTGCATATAGTAAATACATATTGCAGCTTTCAAGGACATGATATCAGCAAAGTGTTAATCACATGAAAGCAGAATTTAGAAAGATATGAAGGTCTTTAATCTGTCATGGCTATGGTTGGACATACTGGGCCATTATGAAGGATTAAAAGGCAGCAGTGGAGTGGACGCCTCTTGAAGCTCAGCTTTAAACATCATTTAACAGTAACTTTGCAGAGCTGGCTGCACAGACATGTGCAGTCCAGAGTGTTGCATGTTATTACACTGGACATACAGGCTCTAAAATGGCCAGCTCCTACAAACGGTTTATATGACAAGCTGTAAAAACAAAAAGTGGTTCTCAGAATAATGAAAAAAGTTCGCAGAGAACATCTTCACACACCAAATGTAAAATTACTATTAAAATGAATGCTACAATCACAATTACACACAAACATCAAACCCATAAGACTATTTTTCCTCAAAAACAACCTAAAATAGCTAAGGTTAGGGTTACCTCTTAAAGGTAACACCTGTTGAATGTCTCACTGATGCAGCTGAGGTTCATCTTACCTTCTGGGAGCCAGATGCGGAGCGTTTGAGGGAGGACCGCTTAAAGGTGCCAGCTGGGCCCTTGTTGTCCATGTTGGAAACTCAAATTATGCTTTACAGAAGCAAGTCAGACTGACTCAGGAAGAGATCCTTAGAGAGCAGCGCCAGGTCAGGGATCAGCAGCTACATTAACATATGAAGCACTAAGAAACCCTCCAGAGCCACTGCAGCACCTGGACATGGCACTGACCTCTGGAGTCACACCTCAACAACAAAAAATTACCAAAGTTTCAGCATCATGAAAGATTGCGGTGCTCCTCTGTCTGCTGTGCAGCTCACTCGCATCTGACAAGACAGAAATCCCAGCCAGGGATATAAATCACTCGATGACACACTTGACACATAGACCCTTTTCCTCTGCCGGGCATCCCATAATCAGGCTTAATGCTGCCAGCTCTTATGAAGCCTCAGAGTCTAATGGATAGAGATTTAATAAATGGTTATTGAAGGTAAATCTACTCTGGCTCACCACAACCCAAAAAAGGCTTACCCAGACCAGGAAAGCTGCAGTAGAAGGCGAAAGGTTGTCTGACCCGATGAGGCTCATTGGGTCTGACAGGGAAGATGGGGTGTCCCATACAAACACAAAGGTATGCAGAGGTGAAGAGGCCGCTACTTATATACAAAGTGAACGGAACTTTTCTTAGGGAGAAACAGCAGAAATACTGTGTGCGCTTTCTTCAATTGAACACAATATTCTGAAGTAACAGCTACTTTTTTCACTGGTAATAAACTACAGTATAAATTCAATACAGAAGGATTCAGCATGGGGCGGGGTGGGGCG
>JAPQRQ010037020.1:0-10011 GCA_037367365.1 Apogon talboti | reverse complement strand
GAAGATGACGGTGTTTCCATGGTAACTACGGAGCCTCTAAACGTCCAAATGGGTCATATCTGATGACCATGAAAAGACGACAAACTGCATTTTACATTATAATTATTTACATGTATTGATAGGATTAGTGGATCAGCAGGTGTTAAACTGTTTAGATCAGTGGATGATTTGGTCATCGGTGGCTTTTTTGGGTCTTTATGGGTTAATTCAATTCAACAAAACACGTCTACATTTGTTGTATGCCCTCCACCTGAAGAAAAATTTCAGGCCCTGTTGTCTTGGATTAATATTTCACTGTTGCATCGTGTCCAGGTTACAACCAGTTTTATAATAATAATATTAAAATCTGACCCAAAACAACAAGGTTGGAATGTTGTTGGAGCTCGGATGGATGATGGAGGCCTGTATCATCATGGAGTGGATGACCTCAGGTTGTCTTTATGTTATGCAGAGCAGAATGAGTCATGAAGCTCTGCAGTCTGCTCTGCTTCTCAGCCGTGACAGCTGTGGCAGCCAGTGGGCTTCGGAAGGGGGAGGAGCTTTACCAGCAGAGAGAGAAGGGATGGGCTGTAGCATTAGATAGCCAAAATATCAATCAGAGAAATGGTTTAACGCTTGGAGATGAGCTTGGGGGCGGAGTGAAGACTGAGACGGATGCATAGGTGTGTGTTTGGTTTCTTCCCCCTACAGCTGGGTCTGTCTTGTGATTAAAATGCCGGTCACATAAGCAGCGACAGTCCACTGAGGCTGGAGCGTCCTCCTTCACCCATATTGGTGTGAGACTCCAGTGCTATAAGAAGGATCAGGCAATACAGTTATAAAAAAATAACAACAAAAAACAACATAAAAAAAACAGGATGCCATGAACGTTATGTGTGTATACATGAAGGTGTGACTGTGTGTAGGGATGGTTCAGCAGATGTCATCACGAACACACAAAGATGAGCACAGCTGAGGGCCATCTTGGGGTTATTATCAGGTTTGGAGTAGGTGATAATGTCAGTGTCTAACTGATTACATGCAAGGACCGACAGCTGTGTCTTCAAAGTAAAGCCAGTGCTAATGTGTAATACCACTGACAGCCACTGGCTCCAAAACAGCCCTGCCACCTACAGACTTCCACTGAACTCCACTAAAGGCCACTGGTTGACAAAGAGAACCATGCAATTCTTGGAAATCTAAAACTAACCTGATCAAACAGAAGGAGACAGTTATTCGGTTTTGTCAATTGAATGGTACAGATACAACGTCTTACATTCATTTTGTATCAGCTTAATTTGGCTCTTACATTAACAGTCTAAATCGAAATTACTGACTTTGAAAAAAAAAACTAGTTAAAAAATAAATTGTATCTAGACTTATCTGTATTTTCTACAGTTAAATGTTTGCTTGTAGATGTTATTTATGTATGTATTTGCTTTGACTTCCTAATATGTTCAGTAGTTATCTATTATTTAATAGAACTGATGGTTCTTTCTCCTGTTGTGGATCTATAGAAAAGTATATTAGCTTTTAAAAATCCACTACCAGTCGACATCAAGGATCAAAAGTACACAGTGTAACAACACCAACCTTGGTTTGGACCTTTGTTTGATATAGAAAGTCGGCTCTGGTTGGCAGCTCTCCAACATGACTCAGTCAAAGCACAGTCACATGGCTGCAACTGTGCTTCTTGCTGGCAATTCCAGCTAAAATCAAAACATCTTCTGAGTCACAATGCCTCCCACTTAGAGATGACATTTTTTTGACATTTTTGAGGTGGAAGCAGGCACACATCCCCACCCCTCAAGAATTCCAGTGAATGTGAAAAGTCCCCCCCCCACCACACACACACACACACACACACACACACACACACACACACACCAAGGACTTTTTTCGAAGGGCTGTTCCTGTACCACTTGAACCCTCTCAGACCAGACCAGCATCAGTTTGCGTACAGACCCATCAGATTGACAGGAGATGCCATTAACATTGCACTCAACACTATCATAACACACCTGGAACGACCTGGCTTATATGCCAGAATGCTGTTGGTGGATTTTAGCTGCGCATTCAACACTGGCATCCAAACTCAACAAGCTGGGTATCAACCGCCACATTTGCATATGGATTAAGGACTTAACAGAGCGTCCACAGTCAGGCTGGGGTTCCACCACTCCTCTGTGATCCACAACAGCGACATCATCATTTGTTTGCGGATGTCCACTGAGCACTTTAAGTCTCTTTTAAAGACACACATATTTGCACTGGCTTTTAATCCTATTACTGCGTATCCGTTTTGGTCAGTTTTAGTGTATCTTGTATTTCGTCTTATTTTACTAGTTTTTGCATATCTTGTATTTGTAACCACAACTTTGTACAGCACTTTGTTTTCAATGTGCTATATAAATAAATTTGACCTTGACGCTACTGTAGTGGGGCTCATCCACAACAACAACGAGACTGCCTACAGAGATGAAGTCCAAAAACTCACCACGCGGTGCTCTGCCAACACCCGAGCACTGAACACCTCCAAAACAAAGGAACTGTGGATCGACTCCAGGAGGAAGCGGACCCTGTTTGTCAATGGGGACATGGCAGAGAAGGTCAGTGACTTCAAACTTCCAGGAGCGTACAGCTACATCTCTGAGGACCTAACATGGGCTATTAACGCCACTGCCTGTATGAAAAAAAGCACAACAGAGGCTGGACTTTCTGAGGACGCTGAGGAAGGCCAACCTATCCCATCAGCTGCTGCTGTCCTACAAATGTTCAACTGACAGCATCATCAGCCATGACATTCTGGTGTGGTTTAAAAGCTGCACCATGACTGACACAAAGGCTCGAGCTCAGGACAGGATAAGGACAGAGCTCCCTTCACTGGCAGACATATAAAAGCACCAGATGCTTACACTGTGTAGGGACTGCTCACACCCAGGACATGGACTGTTTACACTGCTGCCCTCTGGGAGGCACTACAGGAGCATTCAGGCTGGCACCTCCAGACTTACAAACCCCAGTTTTACCAAGTGAACCGTTGGCTGTGGAATTGTACAAAACATTCATTTATTTATTACATTCAATGTCAAGATGCTATTTTATTTATGCATTATATCTTATTTATCTCAAAAAGTTATACGTACATTTTGTTGTACATTGTGCAAATCATTCATTGAAATTACACCTTTTAAACATGAGGCTGCAAATAAAATAAAAATAGATTCATATTTCCACGTCGCAGAGATTGAAACAGAGTCGCTAACAGGGTTAATGTTATTAACTAGAGTTAACTGACCATTCATTCAAGGTCAAATTCAAGCACTTTTAAGGGACTTTTTCCAATTGTTATCAGCACAGTACCTTATCATTGGGGTTAAATACATATCTACAGGAAAACATACACTCGTGATTATTCTTTCACTTTTTATCACAATGATGTACATTGTATTATGCTATAAACATCTAAAATTATGTTTCATAACAGCAAAAAGTTTAGAAATTAAAGGAGAACACAAAGTTTTATCCAAACAAAGAGAAGCCACTTGGTGTTCTTCAGACACACTCACACCGAAACAAAGATTAAGATAAAAGTGTACCTGGAGTCGACCTGAGAACGCCTGGTAATTTTATTTTTTGACATAAAGTTTTATTTTTCTAAATGTATCACCTCTCTGTAAGTCGCTTTGGCTTGAGTTAATATTAAAAATAAATAAAGAAATCACATCACAGAGTTAGAATTGCAAACATGTTTCACCCCTTGAAAACACAACATTGAAATTCAAGCATTTTCAAGGATTTCAAGCACCCGTACAAACCCTGTAAACATGAGGCTACAAATAAAATAAAAATAGATTCATATTTCCATGTCGCAGAGATTGAAACGGAGTCACTAACAGGGTTAATGTGATTAACCAGGGTTAACTGTCCATTGGTTGCCATTAGTGTATCCCAGACTTCATCTTCAGTGGGTTTCAGTGAAATGAAGCTCCATTATTGAGTCAGTGTCAAATTAATTTTCATTGAAGGTCCATTCAGTCTGCTGCTGGTCTGTTTGGTGTGTATTACTCTCTAATAGCGACTGCTGGAGGGATATGAGTAAGCAACACCTGAAAAGCCACATAAGTCAGATACATAATTATCTCCGGTTCAAAATAAATGTGCTTTTCTAAAAACATGCTTTTTTTTTTCCATCTGGCTCATCTGACCTCTTGTTCTCTTCTTCTCATATCTGTACGAATGAAAGCAATGCCACACAACACTAAGACATCCACCTGACATATGGGGTGGCTTTTTCAATAAATGATAACAACAAAGAATAGGTGGGACATCAAACTACCTTTCATCAGCTAATGGCTTTGGGAGACAACAGCCCTGCCGTCCTAATCTTTTCTGTCCACGTCTGCTTTTGTTGTTTGGTTTTCAGGAACACAAGAGCTTTCATGGCAATCGAGAAGAAGTGCTTTGTAAGTTGGGGGCTATAATTAAATGTTCCGCGAGACGTGAGTGGAGTGTGGCGGCGACGGTGGCTTCATGATAAAAGAGACGCTTCGTTTTTTGCCAGAATATTCTGTTCAACGAGATTAGACGTGAAATGAAGCCGTCCTGTTCCTGTCTGTCCCTTCACTGTGACGTTTCTCTTTTCCACAGTGTCAGTGCGCGACAGTCCGCCGCTGTAAAGTGAAACTATTAATAATCCTGCTGCTGTCATCTGGGGATTCTGCACTATGAATATGTGGATTACAGATGTGGGAAGCAACGACATACAAATACATTATTACTGGACTTTTCCGGTTCTGTACTGTACATTCTTATTAGCAAGTTGTTCACCTTGACTCCCCGTGTTGTAGCACAATCATCTGTAGAGCTGAAACCATCCATCAATAAATAGACTCCAATCAATTAAAAAAAGTATTTCGTTAAAATTTCCCTGAATCGAACCCTTGTTTCCTTAATTCCCTGCCGCTAAACATTGGTTCCTCTGTTGAGTTTCACACGGACACTTATTGTGACGCATACAAACATTAAAAATATTGTATTATATTGTAAAGTTGTTAGTAGATTGGATATAAATTTGTTGTTTGTAGATGTCATTTGATATGTTGGTTTTTTTTATCCATATATACTTTTATACTGTTGTTATGGTTGTCATTTCTAAATATATTTTTTAACAATATATCTTTTTACTTTTATACTTTTTGTGTGGTTGCTGTTTCTTTGTCATTATAAGACATGTCTTTTTAAATTTTTTACTATTTTTTCACCTATTCAAATAATTGATTAATCAAATGCAAGGAAATAATCGACAGCTACAGCTCTAATCACCTGTATTTTCCACCCCTTACCATTTCAGAACAGACTCATTACTTCTCTGAGAGGAGTTATTTTCTACTCATATTTTGTATTGTTGTGCATCTTCATCGAAATTGATTTCAACCCAAACGGCTGGAAAAGACAGATGCAAGACAATATCTTTGGGAGTTTCCTGAGTCAAAATCCCTGCGTTTATATCACATAAGTAAAAGACACTAAATGAAAACATGACAAGAACAAAAGACAAATGATGGGACAACAAAAATTACAAACATGGGCAAAAACTAAAAGAAGACGAGATGAAAAAAAAACATAAAACAATGTAAAGATTAATGAAAAAACAGATAATTTGTTACATTAGATTGAAGTTAATGTTCAGCAGGTAAAAGATGTAACAAAACAACACACCAGACAATGGAGAAAATGTCACAACTACACAACCACTCACGGACACCTTTTGTATTTCTAAACCTAGGTCCCTTTTATTACTTTTATTGGATTCACCACCACTGTGCTCTGGTAGTATTGGAGAAAACTGAGTATGGTTGTGCTCTGGAGGTGATTTACAAAATGACTAAAGGTCATTTACCAGGTCATCCAGGGTATGTGACCTGAGTTAAAGGACGGCAGGCTTTTACAGGGGGTCACTGTCCCATTGACAAAATGCATGAGGACCTCCTCTGAAGCCCCACTGTCTCCTCGCTCTTCAATTTCCTTCTTTTCTTATCTGTCGCGGTAACATAAGCTGTCCAGCGCTGAGGGCCAACAAACGCACACTGTCTTTCTTTCTTTCCTCCTCTCATCTCCTGCCCACTCCCTTCTTCTCCATTCAAGGCTGTTTTCCATTTGTCCACTGCCAGTCCACACAATTCTCCATCCTCTCCATCTGGCTCATCTGATAGTGCCTCTGTGTTTCACTCTCTGCTCATCCTTTCACTGCTGGGGTTGTCTTTCACCAAACCTCCCTGCCTCTCCTGCATCGACCTAATTTGAATGCTACTCTTTTCTTTTTGAAAATTGGTCTGCTTCAGATGCCTTATATGGCACTGGCTGATCTGCTTACGGTAGATATCACTGAATAGCACATTTAATGAGTATGTAGACACACACGTATACATTTATATACACACACACACACACACACACGTATATATATATATACATTCACACACACACACACACACACACACACATATATATATATATACACATTCACACACACACACACACACACATATATATATATATATATATACACATACACACACACACACACACACATACACAGAGAGCTCTTCGCTTTGTGCTTTTGCCCACAGAATGGGAACTATCCAAGCGTACGACTACATGTGGGTGGGCAGGCACTTCTTTTTTTGATGTTGTTGTATTATGCTTTCTGATTTAACTACTGTTTCATAGGTGAAGCTAGCGCATTGAGAATGCTTGAAAGTATTTGTGAAATGTGTGTGTGATGTTAGCCATTGTTCAAATCCCTAGACTGATTTAAATTTAGATAGATGAGATGTACCAACCACACAGAGAGCACTTGGAAGCATCTCAGTCATTTAGCATGGTTGTGCCTAAAAACATATTTGCAATAAAGCGCTAACTTGATAAATAAAAGCTACTTGCTCCTGTGCTTTAACCGAGCTAACACGGTTATTAGTAGATAAAGACGAACTGAAGACCATTAATCCTACATTATTTAAGCTATAACTGTATCTAACTTTCTAATATCTATATTATAAAAAGGAAGTGGACTCTGTGTGTCTCAGGTATCACACAAAATCCGAAAAGAGTTAACTGCTGCAGTTTGGCATACTTATGTATTTTTGGTCAAAGAAGAGAGTAGCGAAAACGGCAACTTGATTGGACCAATATTTTGGGAGAAATTAGTAATTTTGGAATCCAAGAGCCTTACATTGATGTTCAATCATAGAATCATCATTGAAGTGGGTTACCTAGCAACAGATAAACAATGGCCACGTTGCCATGGTGTCAAATTTCATGTGCAGAAACAGACATGCCAGCTGAGAGGTTATTCAACAGTGGAATTTACCAAGGAAGTAAAGGAATGAACTGTACCAGAGGATCTACAACCAGTGGTTCCCCACGGGTCAATGCGGTAGTGCTGTTTGCCAATAACTGTGTGCTAAGCCATATATAGATGCTATTGTAATCACACTTCATGGCTCACCTGTGCTGTTTCTTCATTGCAAAGAAAATAATAGGACATTTCCACAATAACTGTTCTAAAATATTAGGGAAAACACAGAAAGGACTACACTGAGAACTACATTCATAATACTGTGTTAGTTTCATTATCAAAAAAGCTTTCATTTACTCCAACTAGCCTATTGCATACCATTAGCTGCCCCAACATGTAATTGTTAGGAAACAAAAAAGC
Organism: Apogon talboti; assembly: GCA_037367365.1. Lineage (NCBI taxonomy): Eukaryota > Metazoa > Chordata > Actinopteri > Kurtiformes > Apogonidae > Apogon > Apogon talboti. The sequence goes on along the minus strand of JAPQRQ010037020.1, from coordinate 2,312 downwards.
AATGCACAGTACAAACAGTATTAACTCCGTCTCACTGTATATTTTTGTTGGCTGAAGTAACACTATTGTGGTGCATTTCTTAAACACACATTGTAGTCCTCTCCGTCTACTTCTCTCAGATATTCTTATTCATTGCTATTGTGACAGACATGGGTTGTTATTTCCTTTTCAATGAAAAGGAAACACAAATGAGCCACAATATGCCACAGTGAGTTGTTGAGGAGGTTTGGAAAAGCGGAAGTCATTCTTGGAGCTGAATAAATAGATGAATTTGTGCATTTTCCCCAGAGGAGAGTGAAGCCATCTGCACACCAATGTGTAGCATTGCTCTACATCTCAGCTGTAAAAAAAAATAAATAAATAAAAATCACATCTAATATCTGCTACAAAACACAGTAATACACTGATCGGTCTGTTATGTAATCTTGAACAAATGGCTTGCAGACATGCGTACACAGTGTGTTTTTTTTGCCTCCAGTAACAGTGATGAACAGCAGCCTATGGCCTGATTTAAATCTATGAAAAATACAGAGCATTACAAAGCAAGAATACACACACTTTTCATGTCATATTTCCTGTCTTTCTGTTCTCAAACCAACAGTGTTTATCATAGAATGAAACTAAAATGAAATGTGATTCAGTGTCACACATGACACTCACCTCCCTCCTCTTCTATGGTTATATGCAGTTCATTGTGGGGGTTTTAGCACAAACACAGTAGTGGGAATTACAACAGAAAGCACCTAAAAGGACCATACACTGTTTTCCATTTAAAGCTCCACAGTGCAATCAGTCACAGACCACTTTAAAGCAACAGTGTTCTCTAAATATGGACCCTTATGGATGTCCAGTAGGTTTTGAGTTGGAAAATAATAATAATAGTGACAGGTGTATTACTGTACATTAAAGCTGACTACTATGACAAATCAAATTAACACTATATTGTGAATACAGCACTCAAAAACACATATTGTAGTATTATTCTCTGTGATTTTTCACAACTATTACAGAAATTTGGCATTGCTGTTTTAGAATATCTGAGCAACAGCAATGTACAATCACAAAAGAGCATTACCTTGATGACTAATTTCATCATCATGTGCTTACTTACTTACTGGCTACCCTGTAGGCTGTTAAAACCTAAAAAATTATACGCTATAACCCCGGTGACTCATGGGCTCTAATGAAATGAATCACAAAAGATTGTTGGCAGAATACAGTGTGTGGGCCAAGTCTTTAAAGGAACCATCATTACAAGTGTGGGAGTGAAACACAATAAAGACAAAGGAGAATACAGACAGCCTTGGCCTGCTTGTTGGTTTTAAAAGAAACTCTCAGGAGTGTGTTGCCTGAATTGTTTACTCTCTTATGCACTATATTAACTAGTTAAATTAAAGCATTAAGGCGCCTCTTAAGGAATTCCTAGAAATTACTGTTTGGCAGAAAAGCATCCGAGTAGCAGAAAAAGCACACGGCGAAAGTAATCAAGATATTCAGAAAACCCTCAGGTTTGGTTTTAAAGGGTTAAACTGGTTGGACTTCAGTTTGTAGTTGCAGTTTGAGATGCAGCAGGACTGAGCACATGACAGTGATGCTGGTGCTCCACTGTGACAGGTCTGGACCAACACACAAAGCCACAACGGCACCTTGGGCGTAACCTGCTCTGCTCTCAAAATGATGGCAAAAGAGATGGACCCACAACAAATACATGAGTGCTGTTCGCTGAAGGAGGACGTGACAGCAGGGCAGTCACAAACAGAGACTCAGAGAAAAGACAGGCAGCAGGAGACGGTACTTCAGATGACTTATAGACAGGTGAAAGGGAGGGAAAAAGACAACATATCTGTTAGTTACATGTTGGCTTCAGTAGTGAGGGACAAGTCAATGGTGGAAAGAGGAGAAATGTCAGCTGGGGGAAATGGGAAGAAGAAGAAGAAATAGGACCAATGTCCCAGTAACTCATCAGCATGTTCCATCAACAATCAATAACAACTGGAATTTGTGAGGTTCTGTCTCTGTGTTAGAGTCCTGTGGTCTGGATGCAGGAGATCAATGTCCCAACAGAAGTGGGTGGTACTTCCACTGGAGGAGAACTCAACTAATTCAATCAAAGTCCATATATGACTTCTATCAGTGATCAACAGATATCTCTGACCATTTCCATGTAATAAACCATCAAAATATGGACCATTATAAGAAAAGGCCAATTTTTAATAATTAAAAAACTCATTAAAAACTAGTAACTGCGAGCAGTTATGACGGGCCCTCGCGCACCTACACAACTCGGGGTGGGTCAATCCATTTAAATGAAA
>JAPQRQ010037019.1:0-10015 GCA_037367365.1 Apogon talboti | reverse complement strand
AATGTATCTTTATGGCGACCACCCTTACATACATGTTCATCCAATAAAGATCCGTTAAGTCATATTTATTTCCCATACATGGATTCTGTCTGTCAGTGAAATGCGCACCAGGGGAGTCAACTTTTAGATACTTTTTACACTCGCACAGGCTTCAGATCGGTGTTTTTGAACTAGTCAGACTTTTGTTCCAGAGCTTGTTTATTTTGTTTGTTCCTAATTAAACTGCGTTATAGCGGGTAAATGCAAATTAGGCCATAATTAATACAACCCGTGAACGCGTGTAGGCCCCGCATTTCCATTTTAGAGAGCAACCGGTTTAATCCTCTGTCTCTGTCAAATTGAAACACTAACATCTTCCCCTTGCTTTAGGGAAACGAAGTGTCTTTTTAACTGCAGCGTTAAAAAGCCCTAAATATTGAGCCGGGAGACATTTGATCGAGGCGTAATTGAATGCAGCGCTGTAATGGCGTGATAATTACTCCAGCGCCCTGAGTTGGTTTCTCTAAAATAACCTGCAGGAATTTCACTGCCTCTGATGCGGTAATTACGTAGGTGGGGCCAGGTTAGGGGGTCACATGTAAGTGTGTGTGTGTGTGTGTGTGTGCGTAATGCGTAACGCTCACAGGCATAAACGCATTATTATAAAAGGGAGGGTTTAAGAAAAAAAAAAAAAAAACGCGTCAGTTCTCTGGCAAGGTTGTTTTGGACGAGCAGACTTTCCACCAGTGAAGGCCACACAGAGATCCATGTAAATTAACTGCCCCAATAAAACAGTGTCCTTGTGGAAAAAGAACACGCACGACTCCTATTCAAGTATTTAAGTGTTAAAAAAATAACCTGTCAAATGTAGTAGCACTTTGTGGTCAACTATAATTCAACTCTAACATGAATAAATCTAAATAGGCTATTACGACAAGTTCCTGTTTATTATCAAATATATGAACACTTTAAATTAGCCGTTCGACCCCTGTTAGAATAAAAAATTCCTTCTTTAATATGGTTTTAAAAAATTCTCATGTGATTAAATTAAATCTGACTCCTTGAAACAAATATTTTAAGAAGCGTATGCTAAAATAAGTTGTCAGTGTAGTAAGATAAACAAGCATCCTCATGTTGCAAGTAATAATTAAAATTTTTAAGTGGCATGAATCCTCAAATATGTTTTCACTGTCAGTTAAATCAAAACATCTGTTCGGTGCCAAAATAACCTGTCATTCGTAAACAATCATTTATTTTTTAGTAAATTCTAAATCAATTAACCCACGTGTTTGTCCCTAGTTGTGGGCTCCTCGTGGCCCCTGCAGTCCCCTGGACCCCACCTTGAAACCCATCGATAATCCCCTCTATGATCGGATGATCAGGTTGATCGATACACCCTGTAGTCCCCTCACCGAGGGTCTGCTTGAGCTGCGGCCGCTTTGCGCCGTGTTGTCTCTCCCTCTGTATGTAAATGAAGCTCGCAGCAGCTGAATAAATATCTCTGCCAACCGGGACATTAAACATATTTGCACCAAGACGCGCAAACAGCGCAGCGAGTGTTCACGAACAGCGGCGGATTTGTCGGATTTGCATCAAACAAACATTTGCCACCAATATTGTGGGATTGTTGAAGGAGTTTCAGAGCCACAGGTTCTGCCATGAGACAGCTGCTCACCTCCAGACGCGGACACGAGTGGGAAAAAACACAGCCAAAGGAAACCACGAGGATGTGCATCTGCAGCCAATGCGTCAGAATGGAAGATACTCCTGCGCCGAAAGGCCGCAAGACAGCGAATAAAAGCACTACAGAAAATAAACACTGGACTTCGAGGAGGACAAGATTCGAGTTGTGGAAAAAAAAAAACACGCCGTGCACGAAAAGTTACATTTTCCATCATGCAGGAAAAAAAAATGGAAAACCACTTACTACGATTTTGTTGGAAAATAAAACAACAAACCTACAAGTAAAACAGTCAAAGCTAAAATTATGTAACAAAAAAAGAAAACGGCCAATTAAAGACTTGCATTTTTAACAGAAAAATAATTACATTTATCCTCAATTCCCGCGGATATTTATGGAGCAAACTGTATATTTATTCCTTTGCAAACCGCCTGCTTGTTATCAAATAAACTGTAGAAAACGCAGCGTTGCATCCAGTTATTTGTATTTGTTTTAGTCTGTAGGAAGATGCTATTCCATTTTTATACAGGGGTTATAGGAACTTTACAGTCCCAACTGGATTTAATAGTTACATGCAAAATACAGGAGAAAACTAACGTTAATAGTAGGTTATAATATCTGATAAATGAGCTAAATTAAAATTGCAGTTGAAGGAGGCCAACTATTAAACTAAGGTGCACATTGTCAATTGTATACTGTTTTTTTAGACACGTATTTGGATGCAATAATCCTCAGTTATTTGTGACTAAATAATGTTGAATTTGTGCAGAGTTAAACTCCTTCAAGATTACTTATTAACCACTTGTGTCAAGACCAGAACAGCTTTAAAATGTACTGTGTGTTTTAAGAAAAGCAACAGGTATCTTAGTTATGAATGTTGCAAGAATGCAGCTTAGATCTATAAATCTGCAGCACAAATCCAGACAGATAATCCATCTTGAACATACTGTAAAAAAAAATATTATGAAAACAAGCTTTAAGGTAATGAATACAGCAAAATTATCTTTAAAAATATCAGCTACTACAGACTAAGGTTTGTTTTTTTTTTCAATATAGCAGACAGATTCATCAGTTGTTCCTGTTTTTCCTCCAAACATGTTTAAAAATAAAACAGAGAAGCTAAATACAGTGTGATGTGATAACAAAACATGGTCTGGGCTGCACTATTAGGTTCAGAGGAGAAAGAGACATAAGTGCACTTGAATGTGACTCTGATCCAACTTTATAACTGGTTTTAATATTATATGTTACTTTACTTTTCAGTGATTTGAGAACATCTAGGCCTCCGAGTGTCTGATTCATAACTGATAACATATACTTAATAATAAAGGGATTGTCAAATTTGAGTTTCCTAATCCAAAACACAGTATTATCTGACTATTTCATCATTGCCAGTTGCTTAATGATAGAAATGCGAGGTCATAATTTAACAATAAGCGCTCGACTTAGGGGTTTTTGATTTTTCCCCAACCTGCATCCAAGACGGAGGACAGATCATCGAGACAGACTGATATTTGATATTTAATAAGAGGCCGATACTGGACCACGCCGTCACTCTGACCCTTCACATTCACCTGAGCTCAGGGTCGGAGGCCTTGGCTGCCACTCCACAGTCTGTTCAACGGGACAATCGATTGCAGCCCGTCGCCTGTTGTCGACCGCTGACCTTTTGGCCTCTGCTGCTCCGCTGAAGGTGTCTGAATGTGGGTGGACTGGAAACTGTTGACATTTTGTTCACACTTGTCCAGGAAATGAACTGGAACCGCGGTGAACCGTTTCTCGCATGAGTGCTTGTGATTTGTATCTTGGAGAAAGAGAGAGACAGACGCAGAGATAAAGAAAAAGACACAGACCGGACTGATCCTCCAGTATTTAGTTTGTGAGACCTTACAGGCCTCGATAAGTCGATGTGTGAGAGACTCCGAGGCCCAGCAGATGCACCGATACCAGCCTGCATGCTGGGACTGTTTTCTTGTCTTCCATTTCTATGCAGGACAGAAAAAAAAAAAAAACAAAAAAAAAACACTCAGACTTATCTTTCATTGGTTGTTGAGTGTCGCCAGACCTTGGCATCCTGGTGTGTTCATAGGCCGGTATGGAGAGTGAGAGGTGATACAGAGGAGGATTATATTTACCTGGGAGGTTACTGCGAGGTCAACTGTACACCGACGTGGGTGTAGTCAGGGCCATCAGCTCCGGTTTCTCTGCTTTGTCAGGCAACCTTGTGCTTTTCTGCTGTACTTGTTTAGGTATAATAATGAGGACCGTAAAGGTGTTTTGGACTGGTCCGTAGAGCTGGACCAGTCTTCATTTAACTCTTAGATAAGTCTCGGGCTTATTTTAAACCTAAAAAAATGGCCGCCATATTCGCCGGCCTCATTTTCGGCCTATGTTAGCACAGTAACAGCTAACAGATTTTACGCCTCTGCCTTCAGCCTCTCCTACGGTGGCCACTCATGTCCCACTTTACAGCCGGTGTTTGGTTTGTCATCTGGTCCACGCTTAAAAATACAGTAGTGAAAGAAGTTTTCGGACACCCTAAAATTCTACACAATCTCAGATATTAGCATGAAACATTTGGGAAAAATCAAAAGGTGTGGCTGCATCGGACAAAGAAAGAAATGCAAATTATTATTATTTTTTGCTTATTGTTAACATGAAAAGACAACTAAACTAAATCCTTGACAGTTTCAACAGTTTCATGCCCTGGATGAGTTTCATTATCTTTCTGAATCATCCGGTTTCGACCTGGACAGAACAGAGCATGTGCAGAAGGGAGCATGAGGGTTTAGAGAATGGAACAATACTTGGCAGAGTTCAATAACTTAAGAGCGATTCTTAATGCAATATATTACAAATACACGTCCAAAACTTTTTTTCCCACTACTGTAGTAGGTGAGAGGAATGCACCTTAACTTTGGACGCCACTCAAAGAAGAGGAAGAAGAGGAAGACTGTTTTGTGCCTCTGTAGAAACATGGTGGATTCTGGAGGAACACTGGGGGCGACCTGCTCCATCTGTAAACATAAACAGTTCATCCAAAGGTAACAAACTAACAACATACACCCATAAACAAAATGATCAATATACAGTAGATAGAACATAATCAATAGTTTAATATATAGTGGAAGGAGAAATGAGAAAGTGTATAAATCTGCTGGACAGGAGAAAGTTTAGTCAAAGGTAACTTGTCCTTATCCTGAAGTGATAACATCTACAACATTAAGCACCATTATTATAACAATGAAATATCTAAAATTCTTCCTGTTAGTAAAGTTTTAAGGCATTGTCCTGTCAACTTGAAAAAAAGTGTTAATTTACCCAGAATTCAAAGCAAATGAGTCAAGAATTAAACAGCTTAGTGCCACCGCTACACTTAGACATTTATCGGAAATCTAACGATTAGTGCGAGCTCGGCTTTTGTCAAAGTTGAAGGTGTCATAATGCAGCTTTAAGGTGATTTAATAAAAACAGGTGTTAAAATCAAAATAAAAAAAACGTCGTCGTACGGGTTGGCTGCAGCTTTACAAATGAATAAAATGAATAAAAATCACTAAATCCCTCTTGAGTCTCTCATCGCAGGTGAGAATCCCACCGGTTCCAACGAGGGGATTTCACAGTTGAGTCCAGGTGGCCAGTACAGTGAACGCTAACAGAGTGAAAGCAGCTTAGTCACCCCTATGACACAAGGCGCTGAGCATTGGTGAAATTCCTGGTGGGTTTGCATAGAGTGCTCAGTCAGGACGGCGCTCCGGACAGTCGCTGTCATGAGCCCCGGCAGCTTCAGCCTCTACAGTTCAAGCATGTCATTTACATTCCATTTCCTGATGCACTTTATAGCTTTGATGTGTTTGGAGCCGGTAAGTAAAGGTGTAGATTTAGGGCCCAGAGTGATGGGAGGTACGGTCAGCGTTATTCACTCTATGAACCAATAAAAGATCATGTAAAACAAACAAAACAAAAAAGGCCTTCTATGTCTAGAGAACTCAAAGGAACATTCATTACCATTTTCATGTTCATTTCTGCATCACCATGTCTAGGTTCGAAGGATATTCACTGTCGGCAATAAAGTTGCAATAAAAAAAGTTCACCTTGTCTCATGAAATAATTATGACAATGTGATTTATTCTTGATCGATAAAGTGTAACTGGGCCTCAGTTTGTAATAATTCAACCTGGTCAAAAGGTGATTGATGAGGTGTAGAAATAGGAATAAAAAGAGGAATGTACCTGAAAACAAAATTATTCCAACTTTATGGCCAACGGTGCATATTTAATAAACTATAACTTGGTTCACGCAAAAGTCACTGAAACACATTTTTGCTTCTTTGTAAAAGAGACAAAATAGATGCATTTGGTGAATTAACTCAGTTTTTTCCTCTCATCTGTAAAACACAGATTTACAAATATCAAAAATATGTCTGTTGTTGAGAGTAACACATTTATTTTATTCCCATTGTTCAGGAATAAATGGAATAGACTGTTAAACACACAGAAATCACAAAAATATAGAAATAATACCAATGTTGTCATACTAACTAGGTGTATGTTCTACTTATTTATCACAACATCTACCTGAGATAGAGTTCATTTTTCTCCAGTCCAAACTTCTACATTTCTGACAGTATTCGAAGTGACCACATAAATCTGAGCCGTGCTTCATGACACACATCAGTGCAGCGTCCACACACTTGTGTCTGCTTGTTTTCCTGCTTTGAAGGGGCTCATGGGAAATGACTCTACTCGCATTCATCCCAACCCTCTGCTGACCATTACTCCTAGTTCTTCAGTTGTGTTAAGGTAAAGAGGGGATGAAGAGGAAAGGCATTTAAAAAGGGCCCGTATTATCTCATCTGGAAAGGATGTACGTTTGTCCCAAGTCACAACTTGTTCCTCCCTGCAGCCCTTCAGACCTGGGAGAGCTTAACGGAGACCGCGGATCGCTGCTTGAGGTGTTTCCTGGTTTATTCAGTGGAGGTTTTGGTTTGTTGGTGACTAATTTTTATCTGCATTGAGTGAAAATAGTGACAAAGTACACCTGAAATAATTTGGAGAATAAGCACTACGGTTACTGATACAAATTCTAAACCAGGGGTGTCAAACTCATGTTAAATCAGGGGCCACATAGAGACCTAATATGATGTGAAGTAGGCCAGAGCAGTAAAATAAGAACAGTGAAAAAAAAAAAAAAAAAAACAGTAAAATTACACTATGAAAATGTTTACATGTACAAACTATCCTTTAAATCAGGGGTGGGCAACCTGTGGCTCCAGGGCCACATTTGGTCCTTTAGCTGTTTTCCAATGGCTCCATGTGGGTTTGTCAAAAACATATGGAAATGAATAACAATAAAATCATTCTGATGTTAAGCAGTTGTAAAAAATGTACACTATACTTGAAATTAATCCAGAAGTAGGAGTAGTAATAGCAGTAGTAGTAAAAGTAAAGTATGTTTTATTTTATGACACATTGCAAAGCAAACCTTCACATAACAGTTAATATTTGCTGCTCAACACAGTGATGACAAATGTTAGCTTTGACGCAAAACATACTGAGAATAGTTTTTTGGATTCAGACAGTTTTTTTTTTCTTGTTTAAATTTCTGTTCAAAAATGACTCTTTAGACAGAAAAGGTTGCCAACCCATGCTTTAAATCCACAGATCACAGTGGATCTACTACAGCACAAAACATTTAGTAACAGGCCTATTCCTACTGTTGAACTTGCACTTCTTTGAAGACATCTCATGCTGTTTATATTTGTTCAGGTTATTCACATTTTTTTATGAAAGGATAGTTTGTAAATGTAAACACTTTCAAGTAATTTTTCTTTCTTCACACTAAAACAAAGCCAAAAAATTTGGAGATGCCATTATCTATTGGTTATTATGATCGTATTTTACTGATCTGACGCCACTTGAGATCGAATTGGTCTGTATGTGGAACCTGAACTGAAATGATTTTGACATCCTTGACTGTTAATATCTTCAGTCTAATTTTTGCGTTTCACAGATTCATCCCATGGGCCGGATTGGACCCTTTGGCGGGCAGGTTTTGGCCCACGGGTCGTATGTTTGATGCCCCTGTTCTGAATATTACTTCTCACCTTTGACCCTTAAAACATGCAGGAACAAAAGGAAATAACTTATAACAAATACAAAGAAAAGGTCTATAGTTTTGATAAAATGTGGTCATACCATATATACGTATAATGAACAAACAATGAACTTGTGTTTTACTCTGACTTAAGTCTCAAACATAAAACTGTCGTCAATTATTGAACATCAAAATAGTGTTTTTTGTGTCGTGTACTTAATCAGGAGGAAAAGAACCGTTAGCAAAGAGCAACATTATACAATTTCGTATTCTTTGCAGGGAATTAGATCACCCAAATTACTCTCGACTGACAGTAATTTAGACTCACTCTGATGTCTTTAACGCTCCGACGTATGTCTGTTTTTTTGGGTTTTTTTAATGGATCTGACACGTGGAGATCAGTGAAACAAACCTATAAAACATTCAGCCTCCCCCTGAGGGAAATGGTTTCAGTCCAATCAGTGGCATCATTAGATGTGATAAGGCCTCCGCAGAAACACTACAAGAAAAAAAAAAAAACACACACACACACACACACACAACCTGGATAATAGCAAGAGCTGGAGGCTTGATTTGTTTCCAAATGTTAACAAGGCCGTTTCACAGCTCCAGCACGCCGCACAGTATGTTAATACCACTAATAAGCCTATCTCTGCGAGTCATCTCGGATGGCAAAAGATTTGAGAGCGAGGCACTGTTTTACAATAAAGCTGCTGGCCACATTTTAAATGAAGCATAACTATTTATGATTTTACAAAGCTGACATAATTGCTTAAAGGGTAACTGAGGAGAGCATTTGGTCTCGTACTTTGTTTGCTGTATTATGACAGAAGAGATTTCACTGTTTGCATGTCAAAAAGGGTACTGTGTAGGCCATCACAGGGATGGGAGGAACTCGTGCTCGGCTGTTAAGCAATTTTGCAGCTTTTATTCGAGCTGTCAAGTCAAACAATCAGGAGATAATGCAGCCTGGGTTTGTAAATTATGAACGTGTCAAGAGATGCACTAAAGGCAGCGACAGATGCCACTTATCACCAGCAGCCTCTGTAGTGTGACTGTATCATCAGAGGGGAAATATAACATTTTGATGTTTACATAAGAGAAGTATTAGTATCAGTCAGAAATGTAATTCCTTTCACCCATCCCTCTCGTAGAGGATTGACTCCCCAAAAAACATACAATGATTTTTTTTAACGCTAACAAAACAAAAAAAAAAAAAAAAAGGAGCAGAAAAGCATCCTCACTGATCTTCTGTCCATTTCCAACATCGCTTCTTGTATATTTTTTGGTGGAAATCCTCTTAGAATGCAAAGTAAATAGATTACGATACAGTGAGGGATTAGGGCTCGCGCGGCGCTGTCAGATTAGTCGGTGAGCGCAGCGCGTCGACAGCTCTGACACGGCTATGGCTGCTGTTCAGGAAAGGGGCTCCGCGCGATGCTTTAAAGTCGCTGGTTGGCTCCTATTCATGAATAAAACTGTGGCCCGTAATCTTGGCCAACACACACACACACACACATACAACACACACATTTATACAGCGTGCACACTCACAGAGGAAGCTGAACATTCAATATCAGCCGTGATGGAAGTATAATAGAAGTCTTTATTTTTTCAGTCTTATTAATGGCAAGGTTTTAAACATTTTCTGTCATGTTTTTAAAGGCAAAACCTGGTGTAAATGTTTTCATTTGGTTCAGACTTTACTTAGACAGCAAATAACCTGAATTATTCACAACCGAGCCGTGTTTTTGGATCGTTAGAAATGGTATAAATAAGGTGACAGATATTTTTAAAAAAATACACTTTTTTTCAGTTTATGAAACAAACATTGCTTTTGAGTCTGTATTGTACAAACTTTATCACAATTGTACAAATTAACTTACAAAAATAGTTACTCTACAGCCATCCTCTGTTCTGTACCATGATTAGAAAGTCGTATTAGGACATAAAAGTCGGTGAGTTTAGTGAGTGTGTGTTGTCAAACCATTCCCAAATGCACCACATGAAGCATCCCAGGGTCTTCAGTTTCCTAAAAGAGAGCATTAACAGGTACATGTTAACAACAGTAAACACTCACAAATCACCTGAATGTGTGTTTTATAGACATTTGCTCCTTTGTACCAGTTAATAATAAACCCTAAATTTACACTCATGGCCAAAAGTTTTGGGAATGACACAAATGGGATTGTTTGCTTAAATGTAATTTATTTGTCACTAAATTTATCTGAAACCTATATAATGCTCCTAATTGTTCTTCAG
>JAPQRQ010037018.1:0-10017 GCA_037367365.1 Apogon talboti | reverse complement strand
GGGGGGGGTGTCAAGTGAGTGAACTTCCTGATTGTTAATAGTATTGGTAATTCCATATTCTTCTTTCAAATTTCTGCACCTTTTTTTTAAACTATTAGATACAATAGAGTAATGAAACGACCAACCAGTGCACCCCTCTTAACTCATTATTTAGTTGGCTTTCATATACATAACAGTACTCATCCACGCTGTGAAGTAGCCACTTTGAAGCGTTCCTTGTAAAACCCTGCAATCTAGTTTCCTCCCATGACATAACCATGACAGGCAGCTCTCTGCATTGAACAGAGCCAAATTAAACTCTAACTAAAACAAGTAAAATGCATGTCATTGAGTCAATTAGGAGACAAGAGGCCAAAAAAGATTTGAAACATAAAGACGAATAATTCCCTGAAACTGGGCACAATTGCAAGAGAAAACTTATGAACTAAGTGGGTGTGACCAAATAATTTGAGAAATTTTAGCGACCAGACGAGCGAGCTAACCCTGGTGGAGCAGATCCAGGAGCTGGAAGAATACATTATAGGTGTTGGAGTATCAGCAGGGAGACAGACGCCAGTAATGACCAATCACATCAGCCCCTGCTATTCCTTTAAAATGCAGTTGATACAGTAAATTTTAAGAGAGGTGATTTAGGATGGTTGTTTAACAGCATCTCAAAGCACCATAAATTAAATGTTTACTATCACTGTATAACACCACTTACATTGGAAAAAAGTTCAGTCACATATAAATTATGATGCTGTGAGGCAGCAAACATTTATATTACTCCAAAGAAAATAGAGTTTCAGATTTAACCCTTTCATGCATGAATTATGAAAAAAATTATCTAGACTTTTTTTAGATTGATTTTATTACTCAAAATTAGACTATGGTTGAAATGCATTTAGAATTTAACAAAAAAAAAGTTTTATTAAGAAGATATTTAACCTCCTGAGACCCAGGAAAGTACAAATTTTGGCTTTTTTTAATTAAATAATTGCCTATATTGGAAACATCATGATCCAACAGTTTTTTTCAGATGCATTGTTTTTTTTTTCATTTTAATGGAATGTCTTTTGCAGTGGACAGTTTTTTTTTCTTTTTTGTATAAAGCTGTGAAACTCTTGTGAACAAACATGGGCAGAACACCCATAACTGTCTTAGGAGGTTAACTTTATGACATCACAGAGCACATAACATTTCTAAAACAAAGATTATCCTTTTTTTTTATTGTATTGCTCTATTGTCTACAAAACCATGTGGTTTGTAGAATATTGCATTTATGCACTTTGGAAAGTGAGCTTAAACTATGTGTCCACAAATGTGAATGTCATGCATGAAAGGGTTAAATCCAAATTATTTTTGGACAAATGCTTTTGATTCCTCTCAATTCCAGCTCATTCCACTAATAAACACTTGATAAACACTAATCCTCACATCAACTAATGTGTTTATGTGATTAAGGAGACATATTTTATACCATCATCCCCAACTAAGTTTTTAATGTTTGATTAGTGTCTAGTCAGTGCTTTAAATCACCTGAGTAGGATTTAAAATTCCATTTAATATCTGTTGTGAGATACAAAACAAAACACATTAAAAATGTATAAATTGGCTTCTGCTTCTCCTTACTGAAGAAACAAAAAGTCTTTACTAATGAAGTATTGATTGTTTCACTTCTCATACTACTGTAAATGGCACATAGAGCTGGACTGTCACAGCTGATGTAGTCGATTTTGTTTATAGGTACAAATCTCAAACTTAAAGGGTGGTTAGGCATCTTCCATAAATGCATCTCTGGGGCTGGTTCAGTACCATGGCCTCATGACCGGTTCATTCTCAGACAGGAAATCTGGTTCCAGAGCTGTACTAAGACCACAGCGGTCTACGAACAACTACACAAACCCCTATTCACAGCTACACATTCATCCAACAAATTACAATGCAGCTGTGCCACAAGGATAATAGTGTATATGAGAACAGGGCAGAGGCAGAGTCAGCTCGGTTTGCCCTGCTTATGTTTCCACAGGAAGTAATGTAGTGGTTTAAGTCAACCTGTAACATAGCAAACCTGTAAAAGTTTGCAAAGTCATGAAGACGTCTTTGTTTTTGACGTTTTATAACCAAGCTCTCTGGCCTGTCTGCACCTCTGCACAAAGATTATTTATTTAGGAACTTCACAAAAGTTCACAGAAGAAGATTTATCTGCTTTCAGAAGAAATATTTTTGTCTTGTCGCTGTGAGAAATATACAAAGCTGAAAATCTAAACTTATTGTTGCTAGATTTTGTACTTTTTTTATTTTGGTATTTTTTGGTAGAGGTTACTGACTATTAGGGGATTTATGAGCACAGATAAAAAGTCAACATACTGTATGGTTTCTAAAGGATTCGCTTAATAATCAGAGGATATTGAGCAGAGTAATATATCGTCACTGTCAGGCGGAAACCTTTTATGTCCAAAACACTTATTTTTCAGGAAACTGGAAAAACAATGTATATTCTAAATAAATGAATGGAGTTAAGAGATGTAGTCACAAGCCATTTTCAACACTTTTCATTGGTTAAATATTTCTAAAACCGTCAGGTCAATGTGAAGACTGACTAATAGAATTGTTTCATGACAAAAAACAAAAAAGACCAAAACCGAACTTACAAGGTTTCTGCAAGATGGCAACAATATACTAGTTCACACAATAATAATATTGTAATTATTGTTATCACCACTACAAACTTCAGCAACATGCACATTATAAATGAATCATTGTAGCTGTAAGTAATTTCAAAATAATTATTTTGGAAATCAAATAATAGTACAATGTTTTACAAAGAACTCATTGAACCGTGTCATTCCTTCTAAGGGACTTGATAGAAACTCTCTATTTTCTAATCATTAGTATTTTGCTCAGTTGTTCATGCACCCTTAATTCCCAATTACAATATTTCTGACAGCAACTGAAGGCAACGCAATACTTAATCAGGCTTTACAGGCTACAACAGGGATTTCCAAATGCCTGATGGGATACATGTTACAATATAGTATGTATGAATCCTCCAGATTCTCTACAGAGATTATTAGGCTTATGAGGGATAATGCTTTTGCTTAGATCTCAGTGTGCTTGAGGCAATTATGAAGAGGGCTGTGGAGATGAGTGCAGCATGATATCCCTGGCTGAAACCCTGTCAGGCTACTTGTCAAGACAAAATCTGCAGCACTCATTTGTGCTTGGAGGTCCAGGTCAGGATGGGGGCATTTTATCCAGAGATGATAGTGTAGCTGAGTGAGAAATATCGTTTTTATACTGACATTTTTTACTGAGGTGGCGGACAAGTAGAAGGACTTTAATCCGCTAAATTTAAGATAAATGTTGAAATGTGCTGATCATTCGATGGTCATGAAGTAAAATCTCATCTCACTGTGGATTTAAATGACGGACGGCCTGTGGATCATTGTTCTTTTATAGAGACTAGTAAAATTAACAATGAAACTAAGTGCTGACTTCAGAGGTCAGGCAGGTCATCTAATACAATGTAATGCACTTAACTGTTTAATTCCAGTGCAATAAATGAAAGGTTACTCAATTTGTTAACCTTATTTTTATGTTACAGGAAATTCAGACACATAATTACTATTGTACTTTATGTCAGGATGGCTTCCATGAACCAAACCATTTTAAACTTAATTTTAATTTGTACCAAGACCACCACTTTTGGTCAGACCAAAGACCTTCTGGGTGGTACATTGCCTTGGGGAGGTTTCACACAAATGCAGTTGTGATTGGAATGAAACTGGCAAGTCCAGAACTCTCACTGGAGACCAGAGACGAAAATGTAGTCCACTTTTTGACCACACAGCTAAACCAAGAGTTTCTGCTTTCCGTTGTTCATTATCACTGTTGGAGGCGGCACATGTCCTTCCACTAGGGAGGTGTGGTGGCCAAGTGGTAAGGTGTTGGTTTTGTAAACCAAAGGTTCAAACCCCATCCATCCCTTCATTGAATCAATTCAAAATTCAATTATAAACCAGAAATGTCTTCGGCCACCACAGCAAATGTTAACATTCATCATTATGCCTCCTCATCTAGATTTGTGCACATGGGTTACACAGTCCACCTAAAACAAGATGCTCTCGCTGTATTCAATCTTTTATACTTTTTATAATTGTGACTGAATGTTATGTGAAATTAATGTGTGGTGGCCAAGTGGTAAGGCAGTGGTCTTGTAAACCAGCAATAATGGGTTCAACCCCCACCCATGCCTTCAGTATGAAGATCAGCTGAACCTTTCACGGAATCCACCAAGAGTATATACTGTATGTTCCCCAGCAAAAACCTTTGAGGTGTAATCCTTTCTTATTCTAAAAGTGCACCTCCAGTGATGTAGACTGATTTAAAACCTGATTTTATGAACTAAGGTTAATTTTTTTTTCCATCCTATTTATATATTGGTCTATTTAGATTTGCTTTCACACATTTCGGTGTGTGTTAACATCTTCACCTATGTGTGATGTCTTTTCCTTTATAGATGGCCAGAATGATTAAACAGTGTTTCTTCTTTATGAAACCTGCCTTAGCTCTTTTCCAGATTATAAAAAAAAATAAAAAAAATAAAAAACTCACTGCATTTTATGCCCCATCTACACTAATGCAGATATTTAGCAAAATGAATATTTCTTTCTACGTTTGGGCCTCTCATCCACAAGAAACAGCATTTTAGGTCAGAAGAAATTTACTTTTCACAATGTTAATTTTTTAAAACTCTTGTTTGTGTGTATCTATGTGCACAGGGGAGATGGTGAGACTGGTATCTGACACATTTTGTGCATATTTGTTGTTGATTTGTGTAATAAAGCTACACCTGAAACATCTAATCCAGGTGTATAAATTAGTGTATGACCTGCAGTAGATCCAGGTTGTGTGTGTGTTGTATGGTACAAGCAGACTGGTTTTAAAAAGTAACTCAGAGATACCACAGTGGATGTTCTTTCACAGAGGACCTCTAGCTATTCAGGTTATTGTGAATTAAAGATAGTCAATACTAACATGTAATTGAAGTGTGTAGATATCACAGTCCCTTATAGACCATCTTACTAATCTTAGAAACACAAAGGAGCATCCATTTTTTTTCCTGCTGTCAAAAAGTACAGCACATCTTCACCGATTGCAGGCAGTTTCATCTGGCTTTCTAGTCTTGAATGAAATATTCATCATGCAGAACCTATAGGAAAAATACAGTTGATTGACAGCGCTTGACTGCTCTGGGTTCAGAGGTTGTATTTTGCTATTATTAAGGCACAGATGGTTATATAGGCCAGAGCAGCTCTACCTGCAGAAAAAAAATACCCTACACACCATTATAGCTGTGTTCTTGCTGTTAACTTACTGTGCTTTGTTGAACAGAATGTCAATTAAAATGCACATTTACCCTGAGGAAAAACTGGGAGGAGTTACACAGAATATAATGTGGACACAATTTCAAGGAAATACCGTATAATCACACAAACAGTTTAACCCCAATAAAAGCAAGTGTGAACTCTGTACTTACTGTTTGAACGAGTCAATCAATCAAATTTTATTTTCATAGCACCAAATCATAACAAAAGTTATCTCATGACACTTTGCATATAGAGCTGGTCAAAACCAGACTCTCCAGCCAATGTACAGAAACTCAACAGAATCCTCCAGGAGCGAACACTTGGTGACAGTGGCGAAGAAAAACTTCCTTCATATCCTCCTTCACTGTATTTTCAGTCCTTTGCTCTTTTATACTTAATAAGATGTTTAGACAAATGCAGTAAATCAAATCTTGTATAAAAGAAAAGAAGTGACTGTAGGCTACAGCTCCATTTTTTGCTCAGATCTGAGTTTCTTGTTTGACTGGCATGAGCTGACCTGCAGTTGCACAAGAATAATGAAAATATCCTGTAGCCCACTGTCACACAGAAGTAAACATACAGACTACTGAAGTCGGTATTTATATTTTCTTTTCTAAGTTGATGTGCAGTGGAAGCTAGTGGATTTGTGAGCAGGAGAAATAGGGTCTAGATTTTTTTTTTTTATTATTATTAATCATTTCTGAAAGACATAAAAATAATACACATACATACACAGACAAGGCTAGGATGGGGGCGGGGGTTACAGAGCTTACATTTGTATAATTTGTTACACAAAAAAATAGGTTCTAGATTTTTAAATATAGTATTGTATGGAGGGATCCAATCCAATCCATTTTAATTTATGAAGCACACATTTAAATAAACACAAAAGTTTCCAAAGTGCTGTACAGTAAAATAAACACAATAAAAACATAAGAAGATAAAATACTAAGATAAAAAAAACATCATAAAACATAATAAATAAACAGACTGTCCACTGCAAATAAAAATGGATGGATGATACTTCTTTAAACAAGTATATGTGGATGAGAAAATAGATCAATAGACAGGGACTTTGAATTAAAAACTGAAGCCAATGTGAAAGTTTCTTATAATTTTAATACAATTGACAGCTTGTCAACTTGCCCGCGGAGCCAGACAGGAGGCCACCAATATTTATAGAGAATGAGGCAGAGATAATGTCCAGGAAGTTTTTTTCTTCTTTTATTTGAGCACCATGTTCACCAACACACACAAAAAGACACCAACAATAGCCCCCTTATACCCAGATTCTGATTCCATGAAATACTGACATGCTCTGATCTAAGGTACCTCCTCCTTTACAGTTTTTGCACATGGATTACACCGTCCACCTACAAGATCTTCTCTCCATATTCAATCTTTTCTGCTTTTTTCGCCAAAGACTAGCTTTCTACCCAGGAATCCTGTAGATTTAAGGTTAGATAATGTACATTCCCCAAAGCCATAAGGATCTTTTGGTGTTTTCCGCCTTCACACCATCCTGTTACTGTCGCTACCCAAACAAGTCAGACAATTCACACTTTATCAATAAATGCTTAAAAATACCACCTGTGTGTTTATTTATTACATGCCAAACTATTTCAGTTATCCTTACCCTTTTCTATTAACTATAATAATCATAAATCAAAATGGTAATGGCGGGCCGCCGTTACACAGCTACTCGGCTTGGAACCACAAACCCTGGCTCTCGGTAACTTGTGTCGTGCAAGGTACAAAGTGATTTCTTCCTGCAGCGAGCATTTAGCATTTGCTCCTGAAGCTCCACCCCCTTTGTCCAAATATGGTCACTTCTGCCTCTAAAAGCCAACCTGTGAACTGCTAAATCGCAAACTACTGACTTTAAAACAGCAAGGTAGATACCAACGAGGGATGTTACAGTTCCGCTATATAACAAAGATACAGTATCTCACTCCGATCTTCTTCAGTGACACAAATTTCATACTTAATTTTATCTGCTATGTTCATCTTCACAGTCATATTGTTACAGAAGGTGACAACTGTGGACCCAGAGTCAATGAAAAGTTGCAGGAATTCTGACATCACTGTTCAGACCGATATTGGAAATGGACCAAAGAATGGAAAAATATCACAAAACATGTGATACAAGAAAACCCAAATACAAATCTGAGTTACATATGAGTTAAATATGTAGAATTTTTTAGACTGTTGCCTGCATTCTGAGCACAAACATGTGACCGTTAATTAATATGGGTGGAAGTTTATCACGGTGCCCATCTTTAGAATAGAATAGAATAGAATAGAATAGAATACTGTATTTCTCACATCTTCTGGACATGAGATGTTTATGCTCCACGCCAAAGTACTGTTTTCAAACTGCTGTGCCACATACGGTTTCCAAATAAATGAGTTGACTGACAGCTTCAAATTAAAGGTACTTGTGGTTGAGCGGACTTTTGAAGTAGATGGTAAAGTGGTAAATGGATGCAGGATCTACATAAGCATCCCTTCTGTAAAGGAGTTTCTGTATTACTAAATAGCATAGCAGAGTGACAGACAAGACAGTAGAAACAAGGACGAGTGGTGACAGACATTGACACATGGCTTTGATGTGTCTGTCTCTGTGGAGGCTACATGGTATGATCCATACATGAAGTGCCCTTGACACTGGAACACTCCAGGTATCTGACAGCCTTCACCTATTGAAGCTTCACCGAATGTACGCACTTATGCAGAGATAGAAAGGTATTGCACAAGCAATACATGAGAGCTGTCACATTCTGATGTACAAAGACTAGCTTTCTACCCAGGAATCCTGTAGATTAAAGGTTAGATAATGAACATTCCCCAAAGCCTTAAGGATCTTTCAGTGTTTTCCACTGTTGCAGCATCTAATGACAATGCTGCACATATCCTTGATGAAACACATACAGTTCTTGGTTTACACACTTTATTTATGAATAGATAATGTAGGTGTTCCTTTACAGTATGCATTAGTATCACTCATGTAATTGAAGTGATAGAGTGTAAATAACCATATGACAGCTATTGTGTTATTTATGTAGTCAAATTCTGTTTAATGTTGTTTACAGTCTGAGCCTCTACTGACTTACTGGTACTGTGAGTGAATGGATGCATTGCTTGCATTCTTACATGTTGTTGCTTGGTTAGGTTTATGCATAAGACTTCATGGTTAAAGATAAAAGCTAACCTTTCACAACATTAACCATGTAATAGAAAGACATCAAAATCCACACTGTACTGTGTACTTTTATTCCTATGACATAATCCTGTATGTCATCACTCCCACTGCAACCAGGCATTCATCACTGTGTAGATTGCTTTCAATCACCCGCAGAGCACTGTGTTTAAGCCAAAATGATTTCTCAATTCCTAAAAGATCAAATATGTTCATTTTACATAAGCAAGGACCACAGATATGCTTATTCATATCTACAACTTAAATGGTGACATTTTGGAATGTGATTAGTAAATTAACCTTTAAAATGCACATCAAAAATATACAAATACAGGAAATACGTGAAGTGCAAGTTGGACCCCTCCAGCAGAATGTGTTTGTTCTTTGAAAACAGATAAACCATTATACAATCTATTTTACTAACAATGTTAGACTATGGGGATCTTGGGTACCACCACCATGAAACCATGTGATATCAACCACCATAGTTCTCTGCAATAGGTTACAGGAGATAGGTTCTGCACACATTATTGTGAGCTATACAAAAACATTGGCTGGATGCCCCTGTCAACTACTAGACACTGCCACATTTTCACTTTCAGGTATAAGAGCATTTATCCAAATTACCACCATATTTAACACCCTTACTCGAGTGCAGAGCTCTTCATCATCACAGCAGGTGACAGGAGAGGCTGGTTCCATGAATTCCTCATACTAAGATCTAACAGGGGAACAGGTGTTTGGTATCTCTCTGTCTCCCTTGCACATGAAATATTGATCTCAGTGAGACATCTTTAATAAATAAAGAAATGAAAGCCTTGGACTTGGGTGTATATCATCTTAATAGGTGTATACTATACCTGGGTGTAAATGGAAAACTTGTGCACAATCTACATTAAAATAGATCAAATATTTTACTTGTTTTATTATTAGGTCACATTCTACCTTCATATCTATCTATAGTACTGGACGATGTCATTAGTATGTACAATCAGCCTACTAAATCATATCTAACGGAGGCTTTCATTACCAACAGCCTTTTCATAATTAATGCGAGTGTGTTTAGTGTTAAGGTGAGCCGTTCAGTGGTTTCAGTTCATTTCAGTTCACTACCAGGATCAATTCATAGACACACATACATAATTGCTTGTTCATGAGAAGCCTGTGTTGAAGGTTGTGCTATGATGGAGATTTGTTGAGATTAGCTATAAAAAAAAACCTGTAGGGGCTGCACCACTTGGATAGACTTTATGACAGTGGTCCCCAACCCCCGGGCCACAGACCGGTCCGTGGGTCAATTGGTACCAGGCCGCACAGAAAGAATACTTACTTACATTATTTCCGTTTGGTTTATTATCTGATTCTGAACAATGTTTTATTTTGAAAAATAACCGGATTCTCTCCATCACATCTGTCTATGACTCACTCTTGACGCATGTCAAGATGCCGCTACCTTCTTAAAGGGGC
>JAPQRQ010037017.1:0-10019 GCA_037367365.1 Apogon talboti | reverse complement strand
TGGAAGAACTGTGCAAACGAAATTTCGTATGGTAGTGACATGCCATATGACAATAAAGCTGATTCTGATTCTGATGTAGACATGATCACCAGATGATCACCGAGCACCAGAACAGGAAAGAAAGGTGATTTAACCCTTTAACCCCTGAGACATTATTAAGTAAGAACAATTTCTATAAAATGTCTCAGCTTATCAGTAACACAACTTACAGATGGCAGTGGATCTACAAATGCACAAAACATTTAAGAACAGGCAGAATATTGTTAAAATTGCACATACATTTCTTTAGACATTTCAGGTTATTCACATTTCATTGCTAAGTTTGTAAATGTAAACATTTTCATAGTGGAATATTATTTTTTCACATTAAACCAAGAGGAACATTTTGAGTCATAATTTATAGGTTATTATGCTATTATTATATCCCCGAAATGGAGTTTTGGGGATATAATGGTTTTAACCCTTACCGCCGCTGCCAGATCCACCGCCGTTGCCAGATATCCTTCGTGTGACTGCAATAACTAGGACAGATTTGGCTAGATTTCTTATCCCTTGATAACGAACATAGGTGACCCCCTAGTGGAAGAACTCTATCGATTTCAGCTTCTCTATGAGTATTACAAGTCATCCAAATGAGGCACCTTAGTTGAAAGTCAGTTTTTTGGACAAAACTCAAACAATAATAGAGATAATATTTGGTTCATATTGATCGTCTTAGAAATGTCCATTTTCTCGCTACCATGCAGAGTTCATATGGTGTAATTTTCATTCACAAGGTGGAGTTTTGTGTGGAAAAATTGGTTCTCTGACCATTATTTTGCCACTATCAGGTCAATGTAGCTCAAACTGAGTTCATATCAGTTGTCTAACAATTATCTTTCTTCATGCCACTACCTTGAGTTTACATAATGTCATATTTTGTGGTGTGTTTTTTTCCAAATGGTTGGGGGATGCAGGTTGAGGGATGTTTGATAATGTTCTGAAAATATCAAATGAACAGTTATGGGTATTTCTATACAATGTCACATTTCATATTAAATCTATCCACAGTCTGCTTTCTGAATAACAATTAAGTTGGTATCTTTTGTACAGTGTGTCGTTTATTTGCTTTATTATATTAGATCATACTGTACTGGTCTGTAGGTGGCCCCTGAGTTCGACACCATTGCCTATCACCATATCTTCAGTGTAATTTTTGCACTTCCCAAATTCATCTCGTAGGCCAGGTTGGAACCTTTGGCGGGCCGGTTTTGGCCTGCTGGCCACATGTTTGACATCCCTGTCCATTGCATGATCATGGCTTGTTTCTTTTAGTTCCATCATCTTGAGTCTGAAGGTTTCTGAGGTTTGGCTTTTGTTCAGAATTTGTCTGAGAATGTTTGGGAATCCCTCCCAAGCAAAAACTCATCCCTATGAGGGGATATCAAAAAGATTTGAGCATAACACAATTTTTCAAGTACAGTCCACCATATCTGATGTACATCAATGTCTTAGGTACTGATTGCAAGTAGGATCATATTGCTGGCTGCAATTGTTTAGTACAACACTTTGTGCAAGAGACATGTCCCCCAGTGAGTTGGCAAAATGGACAAAACTGAGTATAGAGCGGTGATAGAGTTTCTAGTTCTGGAGAGTCAATCTGCCAAACAGCTTGACGAGCAATTGACTCCTGTTAATGGGGAGTCCTCCCCTTCTTCTGCAACTATCAAACGCTGGGTGAAAGAATTCCAACGTGGCAGAGAGAGTTTTGAAGATGACCCCAGGTCAGGATGGTCATCAACCAGTACCAGGCCAGAAAACATTGACACTGCACAAACTAGTGATGTCAAACCACTGTATCACTCTCCATGAGTTAGAAGAAGCAACAGACCTTTCATATAGATCCATACACAGCATACCTCATGACAAACTCCACATGTCCGAAGTACTGTATGTGCAAGATGGGTCCCAAGAATGCTTTCAGATGACATGAAGCTATTGAGGGTTATCATTAGTGGAACCTTGCTAACTCTGTACAATGCCAACCCAGATGATTTTCATTTTAGGGTTGTAACCTGTGATGAAACCTGGTTTTATCATTATGATCTGGAGAGCAAACAGGAATCCATGGAATGGATACATGCCACATCTCTAAAGACAAAGAAGTTGAAAACCACCAGATCCACCAAGAAGGCTATGGCGACCATTTTCTGGGACAGCAAAGGAGTGACTACCTCAATGAATGGGAAATATTACGCTAACCTGAAGCAGGTGCGCCAATCCATCAAGGAGAAAGGCCGTGGAAAAATCCGTCTTGAGATTCTGCTTCACCAGTACAACGCGTCACAATGGAAGCTGTGCACCAGTGTGGCTACGAATGGTGCCCACCTTATTGTCAGAAGGCCATTTAGTCAGAAAATTACTTTGGATTTAGTTGATAAATCTAACCCTAACCCTTTTCTGACTAACGGGCCTTCTGATAATAGGGCACCTCCCCTAAGAACTCCTCCCTCACCTACCCTATTCTCCAGACCTAAACCCCAGGGCACCAAGATGTTGAGTTCTACCGATCAGGTATCAATGACTGGCAAACTAGATGGAACAAGTGTGTGGAGTTGGAAGGGGACTATGTTGAAAACTAAAAAACCAGTATATACCCAAATATATTGCTGTTTCTGTGTGAGGCTCAAAACTATTTGACATCCCCTCGTATCTTACTGTAGTTTATATTTATACTTTACTTTCCTCTAATGTGAACATTTGGCACAAAAATGTAATATACATTAACGTTTTCTCTAACCCTGTACTTTCTATTACTTGAACTCCTTGTTCCCTCAGTTAACACACACATTGTACACTGTGTTTGAAATTCATTACAGCCTATGTTTAAATGTCACACAATACCTGCTATTAACCTCATTTCACTTCCTTGTCAGAGTACAAAGAAGCTACAAATATATGTTTTTGTCCCTCAGCTGCCCTCGACACGTCGATAGTCACTGATGATACTGTTTGTTCTGTAGATGACACAGGTTAGAAAAGAAAAGAAGCACAAGTTTATTTAAATGTTTATTTTACAAAAGAGCTAGAAAGGATGTAATCAGAGCTGTATGGATCAATCTAAATGGTAGCTTCTGTTTTTTTTTAAATTCTATTTGGGATGGTGCAGTCTTTGAAGAGGCAGAACCGAGTGTGTATAGAAGAAATGAATGCCAAAGATCATCTTGACGTGCAGAGGATGAGTTGGTTTGGTGGAGGGAACTCGCTAAAAGGGGGGGGGTTACATGAGGTGATGTTGGAAGGGGTTTGAAAAGGAAGTGTTTGTCTACAGTTTAGGCATCCTGGCAGCATTGAGGCGCATGGACACACAGGAGGAGCCGGCAGCGTAACGCATCTCCCTCAGCATACCACTCCACTGCTTCTTATCTTCCTCATACCTAAGAAAAGCAAATGGGATTTTAACAAACATCCACTACAACAGAGCAGTCATGTTTGGTTTGTTTTCTAATAGTAAACCTCTCTTTTGATTTTTTACAGTATTAGAGAAAAATGGACTTGAACACATCACCAACAACAGCAAAACTGGAACCTAGCATTTCATATCTGATAAACACACCATTTATAGCAGGAGTGGCAATGTGGCCGGCAGGCCAAAAACCGACCCACCACATGTTCCAATCCAGCCCACGGGATGAATTTGCAAAGTGCAAAAATTATACAGACGATATTAACAGTCAAGGGTGTTGAATTAGATTTAGTTCAGGGTCCACATACAGACCAATGTAATCTCAACTAAACTAACTACATAATAACCTATGCCAGGTAGAGCAGCTTGTCCAATAACTGAAGGGTTGGCAGTTCAAATTCTGTTCTGACCAAGTCATGTGCTGGTGGTGGTTGGCGTGAATTAGCAGCCAAGCTTCCGTCAGCCTGCCCCAGGGCAGCTGTGGCAACAAACATAGTTTACCACCACCAGAGTGTGAATGTGACAGCGGATGAATAATGGATCCATTGTATGCGCTTTAAGTATGCGTTGATAGAAAACCACTATATAAATCTAATCCATTATTATTATTAAATAAGGACTGACAAAAAATGAAAAAAATATTATGCCTATATTATTTTTTAGTGCAAAAAAAGATTACATTAATTTTGAAAATATTTACATTAACAAGCTATCCTTTAACAATTAAATGCAAATAACTTGAACAAATATGAACAACCTGAAATATCTAAAGAAAATGAATTGCCATTTGAACAATATTCTGCCGGTTAGTAAAGGTTTGGTGCCTTTGTAGATCTGATGTATAATGTACTGTACATGTATAAATGATAAGTTCAGGCATAATACTGTTAAAATTGCACTTATTTATTTACTAAGAAATTTCAGTTCATTCAGGTTGTTCACATCTTTATGTTTAGATAGTTTGCAAATATAAATATTTTCATATTCATATTTCATTTCATTCTTAAATGTTGTTTTTTTTTTTCACTAAAACAGAGAAAAGTTTGGAGTTGTCAGTGTTTATAGGCTATTATGTTATTATTTTACTGGTCCGGGCCACTTCAGATCAAATTGGGTTGAATGTGGCCCATGAGTTTGACATCCCTGCACTAGAATAATGACATTTCAATGAGTTTTTTCCCAAAACCTCCTGGCCCTTCCAAGTTTCCCCAAGACTTACTGCCAGACGTCAGTGACCTCTGTGGGAGCCACCTCTTTGTTCTCCATCTGAATCATCGCAAAGCCACCCACGGCATACAGCGAGCCGCTGTTGCTCACCAGGTTGACAGAGCTTCTCTCTTGGGGGAACTCCGTGAAAGGCTCCCACCTGAGGAGAAGCAGTATTAGGATAAGGTCACGTACAAGACGAATAATCCAAACGTGAGGTGTGGTTAACCCTTAAAGACCCAAAAAGCCACCAGCAACCAAAAGCATCTGCTGATCTAAAATGTGTAATACCTGTTGATCCACTAATCCTATTAATACATATAAATAATTGGTGTAAAATGCAGTTTGTCATCTTTTCATGGTCATCAGATATGACCCATTTGGACGTTCAGAGGCTCCGTAGTGAACGTGGAAACACCGTCATCTTCTACAACATTGATTCATCAGTAAAACCCATGGAGTTGGATTAATGACAGTGGATGGACACACTGGGTTTATGTTTAGTTAATGATACAATTTGTGACTAAAGTCACTTTTTTCCTTCAGTTTTCTGTTTTTGATATAATAACCATCAAGTTTAATCTGAGCTTTTATGGACATTTGAATGAACAGTGAATTAAATATAGGAAAATCCATGATTTTCACTGAAAAAACTAAGATAGTATAGAGTATAATATTATGATAAATGGTGATTAATCACTTAAAGAAAGGTTAAATAGAGAGGAAAAATCATGTGGGAACTGCCACAAAAATAACACTGGGTCTTTATGGGTTAAAGTCTACAGCAAGATGGAAGTGGTTGCATTTGTTTTGCATTCAAGCAAGAATATTGATTTGTACTTGTTTGTTGTGAAGTCATAGGCTTCACATGTGGCGGTGAGACCCTCCTCGTTCACGCCACCGGCCACCACGATCTTTCCGTTGTGGATGACGGCTCCAAACATGGCTCTGGGTGTCTTCATGGCCGCCAGCTCCCTCCACTCTGACTGCTTGTGGTTGTAAGTGAACATCTTATTCAGGGCTTTGCTGTGGAAAACAACAACAAATAACAATGAGGAGTTATTAACCCTTTAACCCCTGACGTGTCTGCTCTGCATTGTGTATGTATGATTTAAAAGAAAAATATTCATAAAAATTCAACCGTTTGCTCAATAAGAACAATTTAAAAATGTGATGATAGAATAGACCTTGTGCTTTCCATAGACATCTGAGCATGCTCAGTACACCCCCTGGCACCTATGTAATGGGGGGGCAAAACACAGAGAAGAGAGAGAGAATGACTCACTATGAAAGTAGACGGTTTGGGCTTTTTCTTTTTTTTTTACACTGTTTTACTTGTCATTTTTTGTTTTTACTGGGATTTTTTTGCAGTGTTGTTGTGATTTTCCTTTATTATTTTTTTTTTACTGTTTTTTTAACGAGTTTTGACAGTGTAACTGCTTTTTGGAGCTCAACCAGGCGCCAAAAAGCAGCTGGAATGAATTAGAAAAAAAGAGCCCCTAAACAAAAACTACAGGGCTAAAATTAAAATACTTGTTGTTGTTCAGTGTGTTACAGTTCACAGTTCGTGTTCAACATCCTAAATCTCTTACTGATATAATTAGGGGCTAAAGGGTTTACCTATACCCACACAGCCAGTGGCAATCTGTTGTAAAATGTAAAATGTTTAATAACTGCTGATCCACTAATCCTATCAATACATGTAAATAATTGGTGTAAAATGCAGTTTGTCATCTTTTCATGGTCATCAGATATGACCCATCTGGATGTTAAGAGGTTCCATAGTGAACATGGAAACACCGCCATCTTCTACAACATTGGTTCACCAGTAAAACCCATGGAATAAATGTCCCATGTTGATAAATGTCAGTGGTTGTGGACACTTGTTTTTAGGTTCAGTTATTGATATCTTTGCTGAAAAATTCACTTTCTTTCAGTTTATTTTGTCTGATATAATAACCATCAACTCTGATCTGAGCTTTTATGAACATCTGCATGTTCAGTTTATTAATATATGGGAAAACTAGCATGTTGACCTGTGGTTTTAGATCCTCTGATACTGTTCATTCCTTTACTTTGTTGAATTTCTTGGTAAATTCCATTGGCATTTTCAGTTGAATAATCTCTCAGCTGGCATGTCTGTTTCTGCACAAGAAATTTGACACCATGGCAACGTGGCCCAATTGTTTATCTGTTGCTAGTTAACCCACTTCAGTGATGATTCTTTGATTCTGGCCATTGCTATTGTAAGGCAGTGGTATTCCAAAATAACTAATATCTCTCAAAATACTGGTCCTATCAACTTGCCGTTTTTGCTTGTCTCTTCCTTAATAGAGGATAATATTATAATAAATGGTGATGAATCCCTTAAGAAAGGATAAATAGAGAGAAAAATTTATTTGAGAACTGCCACAAAAGTATCACTGGGCCATTATGGGTTAATGTTACGTCAAATGTTATGTGAAACACAGAAATAGCAAAATTAAAACCCAAGTGCTGCCAGGCACAACAAACCCCACCCCTCCCATGTATTTCACCCATTATAAGTAAATGAGAAGATTTTAAAAATTCATTAAAAATGTGAACTTTGACCTACATCTATAAACTCAATCTATAAACTCAATTTCGTATGAATCGAACCAATAGTTTTGCTGCTAAAGTGTTAACAAACAAAGAAACAAACTGAGCCAAAAACAATACGCCTTGCCTTCCCATTGTTGGGTGGGGTAATTAAAAAAAGGGCCCATTGAGAGAGAAAGTAATTTTCCTCTAAAGATATTTCACAATAAACACACGAAGGTGGTGATTTCCACAGTCAACATTTGTCTTAATAATTTCTATCCTCCATAATTAGAACAGCGGTACATTTCAGCGTGAAGCCTTCATCAGAACCACGGTGGGTTTTCTTTTTAAAAGGACACGTCATCCAATCAGCAATCAGCAGGAACGCAATTACACCTGTCAGAAACTAAAATGGAGGGCACTTATACAGCACTTTTTCCACACTGTAATGGTGCCCAAAGTGCTTTACACTGCATCACATTCACCCATTCACACACCAGTGGGCGGCTGCTGCCATGCAAGGCGCTGCCAGGCTCCACTGGGAGCAATTTAGGGTTCAGTGTCTTGATCAAGGACACTTCGACACGTGGATTGTTGAAGCCAGGATTTGAACCGCCAACCCTTTGGTCATTGGACGACCTGCTCTACCAACTGAGCCACAGCCGCCCAAAAACCTAGAAAAAGCAAGAAACTAGAAAGGATCTGTGCAACCAAATCACTAAACAAGGTGTTCAGAATCAAAAGGAAGGAAATGAAACAGAACAAAAAGAAAGAAGAGCTTGAATAGTCTACAGTTTTTACCATGTCTTCAGTGGTAATTTGTGTTCCTGTTCAGCTACAGAACACAAAAAAAAGATTGGTTAAGACTGTCAGTAAACATAATGTTAGCTTCACAGTATAATTCCCTAAGTCATACACCATGTGGACAAAAGTATTGGTGAATGACTTGAATTCACTTGTTTCTTTTCCAACAGGGGTTTGGGAAACAAAACAATAATGAGAAATGTTTGATATTGTGATAAATATCATATTGATTATTAATAGTGATGTTTATATCTCATGAAAAGGACATCTTACAGCTGTAGCCATGATGTGTCTCAATATTTTTGTCCATATAGTTTATAAACATCAATATTTCCTCAAAGTTTAATGGGAGCTTTTTCTTCCTAAATGAGATGTGAAGAAAGCAGATGGTTAGTTGTGGTAGAATTTTATTATTTAGTCAGAGCACAAAAAATATTTAAAATCATAGTCATGGATAAAAAACAAAGCAAACACACAAAAATCTGTGGTAAGAGAAATTACGTTAAAACCATCTCTGAGGCATTTGGAAATAAAGTTAATAATTTAAACCAAACTAACAAATGCAATGATATTTATCACAATATAAAACTATATTATGACATTTGTCATTATTGTTTTGTATCCCAGACCCCTGTTAGAAAAGAAACACCTGAATTAAATGTATCCCAATAAGTTTGTCCATTTGTGTATGAGTTAGGCAATTATGCTAGGAAGCTAATGATAAGCAAACAGCTGTGTATTTTCAAGTGATTTCAATTTTTAAAAATATGTTTTTGTTTTTTACCCTACACAAATAATATATCCTTGAATATAAAAATAGCTCAAATACCTTAAATTCTATGCAACTTTTAATAGTTATGTTCAATCTAAATATATTCACTATATGGACAAAAGTATTGGGACACATTGAATGCAGATGTTTCATTGTTAACAGAATTCTGGGCTGCAAAACCATAATGACAAATCCCATGATATAATATACTTTAATATTGTGATAAGTTGAATTTTTATCAAATATTTCTTTTTATTATTGTCATCTGCACAAATGAAGTAATTCGCTGTTAAACATCTGCAAGGAAACACACAAAAAGGTATTTGAACGTCCAGAAAAATCAAGACAGAAATGATGCCTGAATGCTGTCGACACCATCCTACTATTGAAAGCCAACAGTGATGCTTCTTTGCAAGGTCCCATGGGAAAATGTATGCTATGTTAATATGCAAAATAGCATTGTTTGCATCTTTGAGGGCTAAAAAAAGAGATTCCCTGCATAAAACAGTACATCTAATTTTCATCAGTCTCTATTTTTGTCTTTATGTGCTTTTCATGCTTCCACATGAGCTAAAGTATTAAATATGTTTGTTCCAAATCCATTGAAGGTGAAATCTCAGTAAGCCCTTAACAGAATTTCTTCAGTTAGACTCAAGGATGAACTGATAATAGTCACAATGAATACAGATTATCGATAATTCAAGAATTCACATGCTAATTGTGATCAAATTTAACAAATAAAATGATGACATTAACGCTGATGCGGCAAAAAAAAGTAGCAATTCTGTCCATTTGCAGCTACATTCTTTGATGAGACTGAATACCCAAAATATCAGCCTCAAATGGACTTTATAATGTTCTGCAAAAATACTTTTCTGGCTGTTATTCAACTCCTCTATAAAAATCTGGAGGTGATAAAGCACTCAAGTAGTCAACTTTTATTATACACAAAGTCTTCACTACATTTTAGATTGTTTTTTCCTGTTTCCTGTTTCCTTTTAGAGGCTCATATTCAACCTGACCCTATAAAACATCTTCTTAAGTATTTTTCCTGTTGCTTTTTGTTGTCACATGAAGTGTCGTTGAGAAAAAAGTCACTGTTGTGATAGATTTTCTGCGTTTCAATACTGTGATATGTCAATACATGTGGCTTTATTGAATTGGTTAAGACTGTCGGTACACGTAATTTTCAACTGATTAAAATTTTTATTCACTGTTATAAAAAGTGAG
>JAPQRQ010037016.1:0-10020 GCA_037367365.1 Apogon talboti | reverse complement strand
GGGGCCCTCTGCTGAGGCTGCTGCCCCCGCGACCCGGACCCGGATAAGCGGAAGAAGACGAGTACGAGTACGAGTATTTCTCCAAGTATGAGTTCTACGGGAATGCCAAATTTCTCTCATGGCATGTCAAGGTGAAAAAAGTTGGGACTGATTTATCCAACTACTTACCAAGCTTCTCAATGGCTTCATAAGCGTTTAAGGGCAGTCCACCTCTGCATGCCTGGTCCACACCATCACAGTCCACCAGTTCTGGAAGACACAAATCACAACAAACCATTGCTTCAACTGTACATCATGACTGATCCCATGTATGAATAAGTTATCCCATTACTCCTGCGGTTCCTTTGCAGGTCTTTTACCTTGTTCAGACAGTGAAAGCAAGGTCCCATTTTTCAGGAACCACTGGCCTTCAATGTTGCCTGTGACAGAAAATGCCCAGCAAGATCCACACATACCCTATGGACAACACATACGTAAAGATCAACAGGAGAAAGTTTCAGCACTTGACGCACATTACCACGTATGACTCCTATGGAGGTGCAACACTCAGCAGATTTAAATGTGAAAGTTGCTACTATTTGCATTCCTTGTTTTTTTTTTTTTTAGTCCAAGACAAGTGGTACATGTGCATATAAAATTCAGTAGGAGGGGGAAAAAAAACAGTGCCTGTAACTTCGTTTGATCCTTATAATGTTTGTAACTATCCAGTGTGCATTATTAAAATAGGGTGCCTTATTTGGCAGAGCCTCTTCAGTCAGAACTTGTGCATTTAAATGGACTCACAGAGCCACTTCTGGGAGGGGGACTTATCCAGATTAAAAATGCCTAAATCACCAAATCCAGATTACTCCTCTGGAGAGCATTCCTGCTTAGAAAACCACAAAAAACCTCACAAGCTACAAGTTCACTACATCCTACAGTGAGAGCCCAGCTCATCTGTCTACAGATCCTCAGGACAGCGGGCTGGCATACTGGGATACAGCATTGCAGAATCAAGCAGAGGCGGTGCGAGCAGAGGCAGAAGAGGGGGAAACGAACCGGCAACACGCAACCCGTGATTCTTTCTCTGACGATAATCACAGCGCCAAATCTCTAATCGTTACATCCCTACTCCACCGTCACTCTAAACACCGGCTCCCCCAGGGATGTGTTTTAAGCCCCCTGCTC
This sequence comes from Apogon talboti, assembly GCA_037367365.1. NCBI lineage: Eukaryota > Metazoa > Chordata > Actinopteri > Kurtiformes > Apogonidae > Apogon > Apogon talboti. Next base: position 8,853 of record JAPQRQ010037016.1, on the reverse strand, counting down.
TTCTCACTCTTGACATATGACTGCTCTCCCAGGCACCCAAGCTGTCATATTGTCAAGTTTGCAGATGACTCAATTGTGGTGGGACTGATCGTTGATGATGACAAGGAGAACTACAGACAGGAAATGAAGCTTCTGGAAAGTTGGTGCAGAAACAACAACCTCTGAATCAACACTGACAAGATAAAAGAGATGATTGTGGACTACAAGACCATCAAGACAAGCCCACCCCCCCTCTTCATTAAGGGTGTGGTTGTTGAAGTGGTTTCTGCTTTCAGATACCTGGGAGTCCACATCACAGATAATCTCACCTGGAATAAGAACACTTCCAGTCTTGTAAAGAAGGCCTACCAACGCTTCGTCCTCCTCCAAAGCCTGAAGCGGGCTGGACTGAACAGATCTGTCCTAACAGCCTTCTACCGCGGTGCAGTGGAAAGTATCCGTACCACCTGCATCACTGTGTGGTACAGCAGCTGCTCAGCTACAAACACAAAGGCTCTACAGAGAGTTGTGAAGTCTGCACAGAGGACTATCCGCAGCAGCCTGTCCACAGTCGGTGACATTTACAGCAGCAGGAGCAGGAGGAGGACCTCACATATCATGAAGGACCCCACCCACCCCATACACAGCCTGTTGGTCCACCTGCCATCAGGCAGCAGACTCGGCAGTATCAGAACCAGAAGCACCAGGATCAGAAACAGCAGCTACCCAGAGGCAATAAAACTGTACAAGTCAAACCACAACTGAACAATAACCCACTCTGGTGCTGCTCATTATGTGCAAAATAACAACAGTACTACATAACTATGCAAACTACTACACAATATAAAGTGGAATTACTGTAATATTACGTGCAATAATCTGTTTATATTTCAGTCATTTCTCCTCCTCTTCCATGTTGACTAATTATTATTATTATTATTATTATTATTATTATTATTATTATTATTTGCACTTTGCTCTGCTTTCTATTTCTATTTTTACATTTTGTGAGTGCTCTGTTTTTTCTCCTTTTTTTAATTTAAATGTGTGTGTTTTATTTTAAATGTTCATTTCACTATCAGTCCTGTGGATCGCAATTTCATTCACCACACCAATGTTGAATGACAATAAAGGATTTGGAATCTTGAAAAAGCCAACGTGTTTCTTGAAATACATTAGTTAATGTGTGTGTGTGTGTGTGTGTGTGTGAGTGAGAGAGAGAGCGAGAGAGAGAGTTTTAGTAGAGTGTTTTTATAATGTTTTTGTCTGGTGTTTTGATGCCATCACTGAACAGCTGAGGTGAAGACAGACAGGAAATGTGGGGGACACAGAGTAGAGAAATGACAGCAAATGGCCTCAGGCCAGAACAGGCCAGGTCCTGCACTGATGCTGCTTTTCCACTGACAGTATCAGCTTAACTCATCTGAACTCAGCAAGGCTTTTTAGGTGTTTCCACTACATGAGAGTAAGGACCACCACATACTATCATACACTATTTCTAATACCATCTTCATCAAGGTTACAAGTGAGCCAATGAGATACTGTATCACAGATTGGTCAATATAGAATTATCACCGTCTAAGTATGTGTGTCATCATCAGGACATTAAGCCAAGCTTTTAAGAAAACATCAGCAAATTTTCCAGAAGAATCTATCTCAGCTACAGATTTCACTCTCAACTGTATAGTTATCCAAAAACACCTTTTATTTCAGACATGTATAACTTACAGGTTTTAAGTTTCCCCTTCTCCTCCATTGTTGCCTCACCCAAAACTGCAGTCAGTAAGTTATAATGAACTGCCTCGCTGAGGGGATACTATACCTGCAGTGGAAAGGTACCATACTACACAAAACCAAACCAAGTGGAGTTAAGTCATAGTGAGCTGGTAGTAGTCAGTGCAGAAGCAGCAGAAGGCTCCATCCTACATGTTATGAGCTCTACCGGTAGGGCGATGACTCTTGTGTATTTGATAGATATGTTTTGTACTTGTCAAATCTAATGCATTGCAATGCATTTGGTTGGTTTAATCATAGTTTATACTTGGAAACAACAGTGAAAAACATGTTTAGTTTGTTAAGTTTTGCATGATAAGCTGCCCCACAGCTGTTGGTACCTGGTTCTTCACAGAACTGACGGCACCATGATCCCTCCAGTCCCAGCTAGCAGGGGCAGGCTGTTTGGCAGGAGGAGCAGGTTTCATTGGGCGATGGAGAGTCCACTGACTCAGCAGGGGGTTGAGGTATGTAGAGCAGAACTCCTCCTCTGAGAAGAACCACAGGCACATGTTCATGTATCACAAGACTTCAAAAGATGTGAAAGCAGAAGATGGATTTGATCTTAGACTGTGTCACACACACACACACACACACGTACCAGTTAGGTCGCTGAACTTGGTGACCCCGTACTCAGCTGATCCTTGATCCAAAGACTGGATCTTCTCTGCTGTTTTCAGGTTTTCATGGAAGATTCGCAAGCGATGGTCTGTCTCTGCAGGTCAGTGATCAAAGGATGACACAGTTATTCAGCAGATCACAGGAACACACTGTTTACAATCTCGCAGTTAAAGTGTCACCCAAACACGCTAGAAGTTCAAGAGGATAACCAGTGTCAGAAGTATTTGACAGGACCCCAACCTTGAATGTAATCTGCTCCCAATCTCTTTGGATTTTTAAAAAAATTTATTTTAGAATTCTCAAGGGGTTTTAATCCAACAATAAAAAGCTCTGCACCTTGTACACTGAACCAAAAAAAAAACTGTATCACTCCAAACTCTTACCCATTTTGTCTGTAAACAAGTCACTCCTTCTCTAATGTTTTACTACCCATCCACACATGGACTGTTTTACTGCTTTGCCATGTTCAACTTTTTATTTTGAACATTCATAAATGACAATTTATGAGATGTGGTGTGAATGCATTTTTACAGTCAATAACAATATTGACACATCTTATTGTTATTACTTTATTATGAACAGCAGTTGCATGAATGATAAATCTTTGGTTCTTTCCCTCCTCATGATACTGGCGTGCCTCTATCGTTTTCAGTAACAGGGACAAAGATGCAGCAAACTGTCACCACTCCTAATCACAAACATGACAAAATGTAGTTGTATTTTTAGTAGTGTATGAAAATCACATCACAGTTGGAGAGATTTGAGACGGCCGTTGTCTAAGTCTTGACACCAAAGTCATTCTGGGACAAAATTCTGACAGTATCACAAATTTAGCTTGACATAATGTGAAGCTACTACAACCCACATCTACTTAACAACTAATATAAAATGAGCATGAAATGACAAGACGCGTACGTTTATTTACCGTAGTTTCCGGACTATAAGTCTCACTTTTTTTCATAGTTTGGCTGGTCCTGCAACTTATACTCAGGTGCGACTTATATATATATACTGTATTAGGCGGAGTTGTTCAGAAGTGACACCGAGAATGAAGAATTCAATGGATTCAGTGATGTGCAATGAGATCGAGAGTTTGGTAAACTTGCTTGTTGGACTCGCGAGCTTGTTCTGTTAATTCTGCCTCTTCATCCTCCCAGGTCTGTTCTTTATGCTAATGTGTAGGTAAATAACTGTTAATGTGTTCTGTTCACATACCGGACACCTATTCAGCCTGTTGTTCTTTATTCTATTATTATTATAACTTGCCTTTCCAGATGAAATGTCTGTTCTTGGTCTTGGATTTTGTAAAATAAATTTCCCACAAAAATGCGTCTTATAGTCCAGTGCGACTTATATATGTTTTTTTCTTCTTCATGACGCATTTTTTGACTGATGTGATTTATACTCCGGAGCGACTTATAGTCCGAAAAATACGGTAGCTAAAAAGACTAAGCTTGACATTAGGGCTGCAACTAATGATAATTTTAATAATCGATTAATCTGTATATTGTTTTACTAACTAATCGATTCATCAGATAAACACAAAAGACCCAAATTTAACCCAAAGCAGACAAGTCACTAATGATTACATCCCCGCAATGGCTTCGGGTATAGTTAGAGCACTAGCCGCTACCTAGACTTATTATGGCTAGAGACTAGCAAACTATAGTCTTCAACCAGCTCCAGTTATAGTCGATCAAACCAATGTTGTATGTATTACTTCCAGTCAACAATAGGTAACATTAGTCTGGTGGTCTGATAAATGGAGATGGAAGAAAACATTATAATTATGACAATAGTATCTAACTAGCTAGCGGGATAAAGTAATCACGACACGTAGGCGATCTTAAGTTAGGTTAACATTATGTTCCTCATGGCCACGGCAGCCCTGTTTGCCTGAAACGCAGTACGTTGTGGGATTTTGGCCATTTTCTTCTCTGTATTCAAGTTTTGTTCCATAAACGGGGCACTGTGTTTCAGACAAATGGGGCCACTGTGGCCACTGGAAACGTAATGTAAACCCAGCTTTAGAAATCTGTCCCGACATCCAAAGCCTCAGCCATGGTGCTCTGTGTTTTCCTCTGTTACACTACACAGCGTGCGGACATGCATCAATACTAACATGCTCAAGATCCAACAAATCAACTGCCAAATTTGTTGCCAACTTTTTAAGAATCGATTTGGATCAATTCGTTGTTGCAGCAGTACTTGACAGTTTTTGCAAAATCATAATTCTGAATTGGCCTGCTTTTCATGACTAATATTTTTACATAATCCACAAGAACAAGGAAATTAATTTGTTTTCTCAAGGTGGCAAGAACAAGAACAAAGTGTGTTCTGTCCAGGACATTTCATACGTAACAAGAAACTCAAGTGCAGAACTTGTGGGAAGTCCTCCGCTTTTCCAGATTAAGCACACCTACTTCAAACTTCTGACCAATCACACAATAGTCATCAGCTATTGACCGTTCTGGTCAGATAATGTGTCGAGAACAAACTGCGAGAACTCCCAAACTGGGGCTGCAAGAAAAAAAAAGACATTGTTCTTTTCTTGCAGTCCTAGGAGGGAGAACAAGTTTGTCTATTCTTGTGGAATATGTAATAACTTATAAGTGTCCGTTCTTCTCTTCCCCTTGACCTTGGATGTTTTACTTTACCCATAAACAGCACTTTTGTAATAGCATGATTATCAGCTTATTGTTTACAAATACAATAGTGCACGTAGGTGACGCTTTGTTCTTTAGATTTACTTGTCGTAGCCTGAGAGTCAGTAACCGTTAGCATTGTGAGGTTTGCACAGAGGTTTATCCAAGTTTATTAGATCCGCGTCACACAGCGTGGCTGCTGATGAACTTAAACGACTCTGAAATGGGACAGTCTGTAGGAGACCTTAGAGGTGCACTATGCAACATTAGCAGGTGCTTGTGTGCTGACATGGGCACTGACTACAGGCTTCAGAGTAAACACAGAGCAGGTGCACAGGTGTCAGTGACTCACCTTCCTGGCTGCTGTACATCTTGTTGTATTTAACCATGAACTCTTTGAACTGGCCCAGCAGCTCCACAGACTCCTGACATACACAAAGAAGACAAATATACCACCACCGGGTGCAAACAGGTGTTGTGACAAATGACAGCAGAAGTACAATAGAGGAGGACAGCAGGAGGACATGGGTCTGGTATGTTTACCTCAATGGGCGCACTGGTGGATGGATCCTCCACCTTGTTGGTTTCTTCCATCTGAGGTTCAGCTGATGAGGAAAGAATTTAGAGGGAAGTGTTGTCATACATTCATATTATTGTTGAAATTAATGAATGACTTTCCTGTGGCTTTCTGAGGGTTAACTGAAGTGTACATTCAATCACACACTTGATCACAGCAAGACGATTAAAGAGTAAGATTTTTACATTCTCTAATTGTAGGTTATTTTTAGAGATGCACTGATTGCAAAAGTCTTGGTTAATACCACTATTTCTAATGACATTTTGTGCGATAGTCAATTCAATAGTAGGCTTCAGTTAAGGTCCATGTCCAGGATTGAACAATAAGAAAGAGATTAATTTGCCCAAATATATTTGAATGATCGACAAGACTTTTGGGAAAATATTCTGTGGACGAACAAGACAAAAGTTGAACTTTTGGAAGGTGTGCATCACATTACATCTGGAGTAAAACTAACACAGCATTTTATAAAACGAACATCACACCAACAGTCCAACATGATGGTGATCTGTGATGGTCTGGGGTTGATTTCATGATTTTATGAGAGGCTGTAAGTGATGGAACCATGAATTCTGCTCTCTACCAGAAAATCCTGAATGTCTGGCCCTCAGTTCATGACCTCAATCTCAAGTGGGCTTGGGTTCTTTATAGTGCTGCCATGATTAGTCGACTTACTCAATATAATCGACGATGAAAATTAGTCAACAGCAAATTTTTTAGTAGACGCATCGTTTTACTACTGACTGACTATTTATTTTTGGTCTTCTGCCTGCTTTCAGCACAATTCATGCAGAGCTAAGCTCTTTGATTTACAGTAGGAACGGGATCTCCCTGCAACCGCTTCCAGGGACAAGCCCCAGGTGCCGTGGCTTCGTACCTGGGGAATCCATGCCGGTGCCTCGATATGCACCTGCTGTCTGTCTTGATTTAGGGATTAGGCTAGTCCAGACTCTGACTAATATGGCATAGCCTAATGGACACGCAGACGCTTAGATTGTTAAAACATAATGTTTTTCAAGTTTACTTAATGAGTTTCCAACAAAAGTAGGCTGATATTGATGTGAAGGTTAAGGTAAAAGCCCAGACCTGATATTAGGAATGGGCTCTCCATGTTTACATCAGTAGGATAACGGTGTATTTGTCTCCTCTCTTTTGGTCAGTTGCAGGCAAAGTAGTCTGACTGAATTCCTCCTTCAGTCACTTTACACTGGAAATTGTCCTAATGGGCCTATTGTATTTTGTTTTATTTTTGTTTTATATTGATATAGCTAGCCATTTACTTGAATAAGTTTGTGCAATTATTTGTATTTTATTTTTTTTGGAATGTGGAAAACATCCCACTTTGTATTTTTTTATTTGGCAATATTTAAGTTATTTATATTGTTTACATTTGTAATCTCAAAAATCTAATTTCAGACAATCTCTGACATTGTGTGTTCTCAGTTCATATGACTGGATTTAAGACTTTGAGGACCTACAGAAACCTGTGACAAAGTCTGGCACTGACTTTCAAACAGCAGAGAAAAATTCACCACCTCAAACAATTTGCTTTAACAAAGAGAAAAAAAAACCTCCTCCCTCCAAGATGTCATATAATTGCTCAAACATACTATACAGTGTTTTTTCATAATTAAATTACATGACTTTTCCCAAACTTTAGATAATGTTATTGAATAATAACTTTGACAGGACTTTCATTCTTGACATTGTGATTGTGATAAATGTCCAGAAAAGTTGGACGTAACATTTATTGACAAGGTTAGAGAACATAGGCATTTCATAATATTTGTGTTCCAACAGTCTCATTTATTGACCTGTGTCCTGATGTAACATCAGTCTGCTGAGGTCGATATAAGTCAGACATGCATGTATTTGGAAATCAAAATACATTTACTTTACCTTAACCCTCAAAGATCCAAAACACCTTTTGTGGCTAAAAATAAATTTTTACACATATTCAGCAACTTTAATCCTAGCCATATGCTAAAGTGGATGTCTCAACTTCCCAATGGTGCCACATATGTTTGGACAAGCAGAAGCTCTATAGTTAATGTGCTTAAGCCCTGACATTGTGCAGAATTAATTCATCATTTCATTCTCTTAATTTGAGTCAATAAATGCTTGGAACATATTAGATGTAGATAGAAATTCATTCGGAAGTGTGAAACATCTGTGTTAAAGGTTTTAAATAATAAAAAACTAACTTTTGAAAAGTTATGTCGTAGTTAAACAGCAAAAATAACATTTTTTAAATTTATGGTTTGTTCATTTATTCTCAGACAATGCAAATGTCAAACGGTGACATTAAACGCACCGAACGAAACTTGGACTTATCCTGATTTAGATGATGTTTGACACCTGATGCTGACTGAAAATAAAGGTTAGAAAAACTAAATGAAATAGTTCACGTGCCATAAAAGGTGTTGTAGGTTTCTGAGGTTTAGGAATACTAAAAGGTGGCAAATAAAAGCTATGAGCAAAGGTCTACGAGTGGTGTATAGCAGTGGTTCTCAAATGGTCTGGCTTCAGGACCCACTACCACGACTCAATGACAAGCCATGACCCACACTGATAAAAGTTAAACTTCTCAAATTTATTTAATGAAAAGATGGTGTGTTTTGAACCTGAGATAATACAGAATATCACAGTATGCCAACACAGAAGACAGGTTTAATGATGAACTTAAATGACCAGCAGGTGGTGATGCTAAATACAGAAATATTCACTTTAACACTCAATTAGATAGATTTTAACCAAAACTAAAAAGTGCACTGTCAAAAATCAAAAGTGCATTCAGTCACTTATTGAAGCATTAAATACCCTGAGGTTTTTGTCCTCAATGTAAGTAAAACCATATCTGATGTAGTCGTTGTCATACAGTACGTGAGTTTTGCCATACTTTGAACGGAAAATTTTGGTTCTTCTTTTATGCAGTGAAATGCCTGGTGTTAATTACCATTACAGCGCATTACCACCACCTACTGTTGGGGAGTGTGAATGGACAGCGCTCTGATCCATAAAAAATAAAGCACAGGATTGTTTTTCTTAACATTATTTTGTTACGGACAAAGGCCCACGACCCACTGAAAACGGGTTTGCAACCCACTTTTGGGTCACGACCCACCAGTTGAGAATCACTGGTGTATAGGACTGGATTGACCTGGGGTGTAGTGTGTTTGTAACGGATGGAATGAACACAGTAAGATCAATACAATTTTCATGTTTCTGTATGTATAGTATTTATTTTTCAGATAAATA
>JAPQRQ010037014.1:0-10020 GCA_037367365.1 Apogon talboti | reverse complement strand
TTGCTCTATTTTACATACAGACCTGATGTCTCCTATCTAAATAGCATCACTCTTCCCCACTGTCCTGTGACCTTTACCCCTTTTTCAATTGCCCTCACTAAAACAATCCATTTTACCCATGACATGAGAACACAGCACAATTTTATTCCCACAGGCTTTAAGTTTTAAGTGAGTGTTTTAAACAGCAGCAAATTACATTTAATAAAAATTAATTTTATTTGTAACGCACTTTACATTTGACACCAAATCTCAAAGTGCACAATATAAAAATAACCACAGAAACAGCAAAAATGTACAATAAGCAAAAAAAAAAACCAAAACCAAAAAAACCCACTACTATTACATTTGTAATGGTGTAGTTACACTAGCAAAGATGATACAGTATTACCCATGGAGCCTCATTCAACTACATAGATCTGCTATTTGTTTTCTGTCTATGGTAGAAAGTGATATGGTGATTGTGCCAAAATTTACACTACTCTTTTTGGACCATTAATATTCCAAAATTCTAGCCATATTCTAGCCTCCTCAGACCCAGGAGAGTAAATGTTGTGTCTTTTTTACATTAAATAGTTGCTGTCATTGGAAACAGCATAATGCAACAATGAAAAACAGTGCCCCATGGCTCTTACTCTTTTTAACTATTTTACAGTTTTATGTGTTTTATTGGGCTGTGTACAGCACTTTGGTCTCCTGCGTTTATTTGGATTGGACTGGACACACAAACTCTAGTGATAAACTTTGAAGATTCACAGCGCCATCCTGGATCTAAAAACTGAAGACACTGCATAATCCCCAAAATGGAAGTTCATTCTGTGAACAGCTTGTGTTTGCCTGTGTTATGCCTGCTGTACATTGCACATGTAGCTGTACAAACCAAACATTGTATCCAATTGGCAGACAGAGGAACTGTGATGTCACCTATTGGTTTGTGGACATGGAGATGATTCATAAACAATAGTCAAGCAGGTTGACTCAGTGAAATGACGCTAACATTAACAGTATCAATAGAACCTGGTGGAGTTTAATGTTAACTGCTGCAACAGAGAACGTCTTGGTGTAGGCTCCGCCTCTAGAGTCACCGACCCCTTCACTAAGCAGCCAATCAGAGCCGTTCCATCGGTGCAGTTTAATTGGATGCAGTGGTTAAATGTTTGTGTATGTTGGAGGTATTTAATTAAACCTTTGTTGTAACTGTTGTAAATGGTCCTAGTGTCGTCTATACTGGTCAAATACAACCAGACTGTAGAGGAAACAACCAAAATACGGAAATGACCTGATGACACATTTGAAATGATGATGTCACGGAACTGATAAGTGGAATCGTTAAGAAAACATATTAATGATTCCAAGGGACTGAACTACTGGGAACCGGTTCTCGATTCCCATCCCTCTTCATGACTGACTATATATTCTAAAACGTGACCAAAACAGCTACACTTGATATTTCGCTCTACTAATAGTGTCTTCAACTTCATATATTTTTCTTGTTTAACCTGTATTTTGTGTAGGTATTGTGTGTGTTTTCATTTCCACTTTGTAACTTCTTGTCCTAAATATGCACTTACACAATGAAAAGGAGTTTTTAACGGGGCACTTGTCTTTGTCAGATTGAGGTCCTGCAGTTTGTCAGAGGTGAGCTGTGTGAATCTGGCCTCAGCTCTTATGTCCAACAGCTCCCATCTGAAACAGCTGGATCTGAGAGGAAACAATCTGCGGGATTCAGGGGTGAATCTGCTGCCGTGTTTTCTGCTCGAGTCACATCATGGCCCTCAGACGTTGAGGTCAGTGATCCACAAAAAAGTGCAGTACCTGCTGTTTATTTGAGATTCAAATTGAGTTAAGAGAATTGACCTGATCATCTTATGCTGATTTATTCTTCATTGAAGGTTTAATAGAAAACACACCCAGTTCACTGCATAAATGAGAACACAGAAAAGGACAGTTTGTTACCTTAAATTCAAGGTTCAAGACTCAAGATCTTTATTTGTCCCCAGGGGGCAAGTATTTCTGCCCACAGTAGCAATTAAAACAACAATTTGACAACAACAAACAGCAATGACGAAACAAAGTGCAGGGTTTGTACAGGTGCTTGACATCCTGGAAAATGCTTGAATTTCAATGTTGTGTTTTCAAGGTCTGAAAAGTACTTGAATTCCAGTTTAAGTGCTTGAAAGTGCTTGCAATTAATTCTGCGATGGGATGTGATTTACAGTATGTATTTTTGATATTAACTGAAGCCAAAGCTACTTACAGAGAGGTGACACATTTAGAAAAATAAAACTTTATGTCAAAAAAGAAAATTCCCAGGTGTTCTCAGGTCGACTCCAGGTACATTTTTATCTTAATTGTTGTCTCGGTGTGAATGTGTCTGAAGAATGCCAAGTGGCTTCCCTTTTTGTTTTGGATAAAACTTTGTTCTCCTTTAAGTTCTAAACTTTTTGCTATTATGAAACATAATTTTAGATGTTTATAGCATAATGCAATGTACATCATTGTGATAAAAAGTGACAAAAAATAATCATGAGTATATGTATTCCTATAGATATATATTTGACCACAGTGGTAAGGTACTGTGCCTGAAAAATTTGAAAATGACCCTTAAGAGTGCTTGAATTTGACCTTGAAAAATGTGCACTCACCCTGAAAGTGAGACACAAGACGTCAATCACATAAAAATTGGTGGTGCAATAAAAACTCTTAAATAAAATGTAATCTACTGGTAATGCTACCTGTGCTGTAGCTGAACATAGAGATGGCTGAGGGTGTGAGGGAGAATCTGTATCTATTGGTTTTGGCTGATGGTTGTTTTTCCGTCTTTGACATCTGGTTATTGTACAGTTCTCAAAGAGATTTTTGCCAGTGATTTTACTGCTGATGTTAATTGTCCTGGTTAATCAGGTTTTTTTTTTTTTGATAGATGCAAACTATTTCAATATTGGCCTCAATAAAACATCTATAAAACAAAGTCATCAGAGATCTGTCAAACTGGAAGGTAGTTAGTTTCCTGAGGCCAAACACATGCTGCTGAACCCTCTTAACCAACATGTAGGTGTTGTTGTTGGATGACAGTTTGTCGTCAATTATGGTGCCCAGATACTCAAAAGAGTCTTCAATTTCAACAGCCTCGTCATGGATTTTGGTAGATACAGGTTCAAGAACTGCTGTGTTCACTGGGAAACCAGTTTTTATTTTTATTTGACCAGACAAGCATCAAAAGGTGGATTCACTCTGCCAAAAGCCCGTTCTAATTTTCAGAAATGTACAGTAATGTATCGTGCCATGCAATTGTGGAATTCGTTGCCTAAAAAAGTTGTACTGACCGAGAGTAAAATCAGCTTTAAGATTTTGTTAAAACAGCATTTTATGGAATATGTGATGTTGTAGTTATTTGTGATGGAGAAGTTGGAGATGTGATTTCAGTTGCTTTTTGGGTTACTTTTCAAATATGTTTTTCTTTTGTTTTGTACATTCCTGGTGACTGAGGGGTTGGAGTTAATGTAAATTGTGATTTTTGTTTTTCTTTTGTTTCTTTGTTTTTGGATTGACCACTGGAAGAATAGCGGCAGCTTTGCTGCAGCTAAATGTGGCTCTAAATAAATAAATAAAATGTAAAATCAATGCACATGTCCTTGGTTTTAGTGACATTTAACTATAAAAAGGCTTCAGGAGAAAGGCCTGTTGACAGTAAATCAAGTGTTCTAAAGTCTTTGGCCCAATCCCAATTCACCCCTTGGCCCTCCGCCCTTACTCCTCCCCCCGCTATTTTGTGCGTTCATGTGAAGGGGTAGGGAGTCCTGATTCTCAATGAGTTGGAGGGGAAGGGCTAAGGGGGTATGAGAGATTTCCCATAATTGGAATTTGATTTTTTTTAATAATCTAGTTGGATTAATCAATTCATTATCTGTTGAAACATCTAATATTGACCTTGATGGAACTGAGCATGTGGATTTGGAGAATGGAACAATATTTGGCCCAGTTCAATGACTTAAGAGTGATTCTAAATGTAATATATCTCAAATCCATATGATGAAAATAAATTGTCCACCACTGTATAATTGCACAGGGAACAACTTGTTTGATTTGATTCAACTCTGTAATATTTGTTTTTATTCTTACAGTTTGGATGGCGGACAGAACAGCAGTTCATCTGACTATCATGAACAATGTGAGTAAAAATAGTCACCTGAAGACATAACACTTCCAACTGTGCATGTGCAACCTGTTTGAATCAAAGTCCTGCTTAAATCTAGAGTCATGATCTAACTACAGACCACCCTGTGAGGGGGGGAAGGAATGGAGAACCCAAACACGGTACAGTTCCAGTAGAAAATAGGCAGATTCATTTAAACACAAATACACACCAAAAATAAGAGTCTTCGACATAAGTGAAAAAATTAAAACTTGAATGTCCAGCCTGGTCTCAAACCCGGGGACCAGAGGTGATAGACAGTGTTATTGCCGCTCTGCCAAATAGGCTGACATAGTTTGAGTCTGAAGCTCTCCAACAGATGGCGGCATTGGTGCAGCGATAACCACAGAAGGGAATCCAGATTGTTTGTGTGCAGCAGATAAGGTGATGAGGTCAGGCAGAAAAAAGGAAGATCCAGAACACAGTTCACAGAGCCGAGAACAGGGAGCGGACCGGGTTACCAGGACAGGAGCGGAGAAACGTGGTCGAACCAGGCAGAGACTAATAACCAGGAAGGATCCAGAAACTCCAAGCTCAGAGTTAGGAACAGAAAACAGATCAGGTTACCAGGGCTGAGGCGGAGACGTGATCGGGGAAAACGGACAGGTAGGCTACAGGTACTCAGACAAAGAAGAACCGCTGGAGAGTCAGGCAAAATCCACAAACAATCTGGCAATGAGTGGTTGAGCTGGAGCAGCTTACATGCTGGTACCCTGATTAGAGTCACCTGTCAACAGTGGCTCAAGAGGTAGAGCGGGTCGTCCAATAACCGAAGGGTTGGTGGTTCAAATCCCACTCTGTCCTAGTCATGAGCTGTTGTGTCCTTGGGCAATACACTTCACCCACCTTGCCTCCAGTGTCACTCACACTGGTGTATGAATGCGTGTGAATGTTCGGTGGTGGTCGGAGGGGCCGTTTGGCGCGAATTGGCAGCCATGTTTCTTTCAGTCTGCCCCAGGGCAGCTGTGGATACAAATGTAGTTTACCACCACCAGAGTATGAATGTGAGAGTGAATGAATAATGGATCACTAATGTAAAGCACTTTGGGTGGGGGGGAATAGAGGGAGACATATGGATGGACAGCAAACTAAACTAGAACTGTTAAAAACTAGACCTGGTGTTGCTAGTATAATTACCAGTAACTAGAACAAATGTCCATAACTGTTAATACTATGACTACAAATACAACTACTAACAGTGGACATTCTACTACTACAGCTGTTAGTACCAATAATAGAAACTGCTACAATCTATGCAACTATATAACAAACACTATCACAACCATATGGATAAATGAGTGATGACAGTGGAGGCAGGAGAGAAGCAGGACCACAGCAGCAGGTCCAGAGATGATCAAGGGGAAACCTGTGAGGACATAAAGCACAGAGACTCCGGGAAGAAGGGGAGTCGGTAACATGTATTTGCTGGGGCGTGAATAGAGGCGAAGAGGAGCAGAGGGGAGGTCAGACAGGAGGAGGAGCAGAGGGGAGGTCAGACAGGAGGAGGAGCAGAGGGGAGGTCAGACAGGAGGAGGAGCAGAGGGGAGGTCAGTGTATGATGATGAGTCTCCCAGCAGTCTAAGCCTATAGCAACAGAACTAAGAGCCGCCCTAACTATAAGTTTCATCAAAAAGAAAAGGAAGATCATAAGCAATTCATTACCCAGGTGTGATGTAGTAATGTCCTGTCCAATGGCGTCTCTCTTTACTGGACAATTTTGTGGTAACGAATAACAGGAAACATAGGGAGGCACAGATGGTACCTAGTGACCATCAAACTGAGGACGTTGCATGTTTTGTATGTGTCTTACCTCACTGGGCTACTAATGTCCAATCAGTCTCATTTGGTGAGTTTGATGTCTGCCTGGTTTCATCACACACCAGATCCATCCACATCAGAGACAGACTTGTCTGAGGAGTGGATGGTAGATGATCACATGACTCCTGATGATCCTGAGGAGCAGCTGTGTGTTTGCACCGAGGCACAAGCTGGACCGTCTCATTTGGAGGTAAAGTAACATAACAGGGCGGTATAGAGGCAAGAGTCTGGCAATACGACACTTATTACAATAGAGTGGTCTGTGTTGTGAACATAGAACAATGGGTGGCAAACATACGGCCTGTGGGCCAAAACCGGCCCACCGAGGAGTCCAATCCCTCTCGTGGGACGAATTTATGAAATGCAAAAACTACATTGAAGATATTATCAATCAAGGATGTTAAAATCATTTAGGTTCAGGTTCCACATACAGACCAGTATGATCTAAAGCGGGTCACAGAAGTAAAATAATAGCATCATAACTTATAAATAATGACAACGACAAATTTTTATTTACATTTTGCAAACTATGCTTTCACAAAAAATGGGAATAATCTAAACAAAAATGAATAATCTGAAATAAAAAAAATAGTGGAATTTACCAATATTCTGTTACTAAATGTTTTGTGTATTTGTAGATCCACTGTGATCTTTAAGTTGTAATGCGTAAATGAATGTGTAAATGATAAGGCAGAATATTGTTAAAATTAAAACACTTACTTTTTTGCACTAAAACCACTCACTGCAGATAAAACATGTCTTCTGTTTTCAAAACAACAAAGTGAACTGATAGATAAATTATTTCTATGCGTGTGTGTATATTTATTTCTTACACTCCACATCTTAAATATCATTTTGGTATTAACGGACAGGCAGAAAGACAAAGAGAACACTGACATATAACAAAGGTTCAAAATAATCCTGTGACCTGTGTAATTGTTTTGTGGCACGTGCTGTAAGTCTTCATTACAATGATGCACACATGATTTTAAGATGAAAAGACTATTTTAGTCCAGTTATCCTGTTGTACGGGTTGAGGATTGTGAAATTGTCACGGTCTGCTCCTGTGCGGCCGCAGACCCCTCCCTCTCCAATGGGACTCACTCCCTGTGCTCATCAGGACTGGTCAGGACTCATCTTTTCCACCTGTCTTGCGCTGCACGGCTGCAGCACCTCATCGTTACACCAGTATATAAGGCCTGTGTCTGCAGCCGTGCAGTGCTGGATTATTGTCTCCGTCACCTTGCTGTAACCCGGATATTCTTATCCACCAGGACTTTGACCCCAGGTTTTCTGTTTTCTTCTGTTATTACATCTGTTCTTTTTCCCTTCAGCACCATGTATTTGAGTTCCCTCATTTCACACCCACATGACTGTAATTACAGTGTACATTTGTTAACCTTAGGCCAAGATCACCTTTGAACCTGAAGTATCAACCAACTATCTGGACCTTTCATACAGGTAACTATGATTGGGTACACCTATGATATCTTAATTCTATTCAATTTCCATTTTTATTTGATTTGTTCAACATTGCTTCATGTAGGGCTTCGTTCAGTTACAACACCAAGACAGAGATTCTCAGATAAATCCTGCAAATGTTCAAGGAACCCTGTAATCTGCTGTTATTTTAAATATTGCCATTTAAATCAAGGGTGTCAAATATACGGCACGTGGGCCAAAACTGGCCCGCCACAGAATCCAATCTCTCTCATAGGATGAATTTGTGAAATGCAGAAATTAGACTGAAGATATAAACAATCAAGGACGTTAAAATCATTTTAGTTCAGGTTCCACATACAGACCAATACAAAGTAAAGTAAAATACTATTGTTGTGGAATTTTGTCTATCGGAGGCGAATAAGATGATGTCCCAAACGATCAATGCCTTTCAGTGTATTTATTTGAAGCTTCAAAGATACTCGTCACACAGAGTGTAGAGCAGTCTGCAGGAGGAGTACAAAGAAGGGCAATTTGCTTGTCTCTCTTATACAGAATGGAGGTGTAAATACCCTTTTTTCCTCTTACTGTGCTGCTTTGATGTCAGATAACCAGAGAATTTACATGTGATAGATTGGCATATGAGTGGGTCAGGAAGAGATAATCCTAAGTGAGAAGATTTTATGTCCTGTTGACCTACCACAGGGTGGAATTTAAACAACAGCACAGCAACTGTTCAAACAGTACACTAAAATTGCCATTACACTATCATAATAACCTATAAATAATGACAACTCCAAACTTTTCTCTTTGTTTTAGGGTGAAAAAAGTAAAATTACATGAGAATATTTACATCTACAAACGATCCTTTGAAAAAAATATGAATAACGTGAACAAATGTGAACAACACGAAATGTCTTAAGAAACTAGTGTAATTTTAACAATCTGTCTGTTATTAAATGTTTTGTGTATTTGTAGATCCACTGTGATCTGTAAGTTGTAATGTACATATGTAAATGATAAACTGAGACAAGTATTGTTAAACTTGAATTTATTTTTATGAAGATATTTCAGGTTATTCATGGTGGTTTATTTACATTTTTTTTAAAGTATAGTTTGTAGATGTAAACATTTTAATACTGTAATTTAAAATTTTTCATGCTAAAACAGAGAAAAGTTTGGATTTGTCATTATTTCTAGGTTATTTGTTAGTATTTCACTGGTCTGTCCCACTGAGTGTGACCCCTGCACTAAAATGAGTGACACCCCTCGCTTAGAGTATGAATTAACTTCGGAACTGCCCCATTAATGTACTTCTCATGGACATGATCAACAAGTGTTGTAGCGTTAGCTGTAATGCTAACCCCTTTAATCCTGGGAGTCTTTGTCTTATACAGCAGTATTATAACGTCTCTGTGCGTGTCAGTTTCAGGTGTCCTCACTCAGGCATGTTCCATTGTGCTTTTACTGGATTGGTGTTTGTTGTGAATCATGAAGCTGAGCTGCAGTACAGGACTGTCCAGTGGGATGAGCAGGCCCTTACAATAGCCAGATGTCAACCAGCAGGACCGTTGTTCAACATCCATTGTCCTCAGAATGCCATTTATCAGCTTCACCTCCCACACTGTGTGACAAAAGATGGTAAGTTGTTGAAATGCTTCAGTCCCATAGTCCTGCTAATTAGAGTCCATTACATAACAGCAATACGAGCAGAATACAGACGCATCTCACAAATTAGAATATCATAAAAGCTAATAAATGATCAATTTATTAACTATTTCATAAAGTCCAGTCCAGGGCACAGTACAAACAACCATTCACCCTCACATTCACACTAAGGACAATTTAGATCAGGTGTGTCAAACTCATTTTAGTTCAGGTTCCACATTCAGCCCAATATGATCTCAAGTGGATCAGACTATTAAAATAAGTGAAAAAAGTAAAATTACATTATTAAAATGTTTACATCTACAAACTATCCTTAACAAAATGTGAACATGAACAAATATAAACAACCTTAAATGTATTAAGAAGTAAAAACAATTTTAACAATATTTTGATTTTTCTCAAATTTTTGTTTATTTTTGAGCATATTTTATTCTTGTTACTGTTTAATTCACCTTAGTGTGTTATTGGGTATTGTCATCTACTGCCTCGTTGGTTGCTGTGACAACAGTCTCCCTCCTCTTGCCATAAAACATCTGTGCAGCACTTCCTAAAAAGTAAACATATGCAATAAAACAACTGTTATAAGGTCATAAACCGACAAAAATCAGTCATGTTTACTATGTACAGATTCACAATGTCTGTGAAATCTGTCTGAAGCACTAGGTTTTTCTTTTCCAAAACATACTCTGAATCACTGTATAGTTTTATAAAAATGAACATGCTTCTGGACCTCACTGAGGCACAGGATTGGACCCATATTTAATTTTGATGGAAATGACCAAAAATAGTCACTTGCCTGATAAACAATTACCGTATTTTTCGGACTATAAGTCGCATCAGTCAAAAAATGCGTCTTGAAGAAGAAAAAAACATATATAAGTCGCACCGGACTATAAGTCGCA
>JAPQRQ010037013.1:0-10023 GCA_037367365.1 Apogon talboti | reverse complement strand
GCAGATGAAAAAAGGCAGTTCTAGAAATCTGTTTTATGTGTGAGTTAAATGACAGATCCTGATCAAAAATAACACCTGTCTATTCAGCAATAAAATGCACTGTTCTAAGGACCTGCTGAAAGAGGAGAGTGAAAATACTGACACAGATTTATGGAGCAGAATGTGCATTAAGAGTGTTCTCATTACTTCTTCTTACCAAAATGTATTTTTATCAACTTTAGGCATTTAAAAGTCCATGTAGAAATACGATATCTAATGTGTAGACTGGTGAAAGTGTATAAAATATGATCACTTACCTTTTGGCGGCGGTCGCTCTTCCTGAAGAAATAGAAAAGATTGGAAACTGTCACCTGGATGTGTTTGAGAATGGACCGGGTGTCTGAAGACGGGCATAATTCTGCTCATCACATATTTGGGTTCAATGTGTGATATTTATTTAAATCTACTGTTGAAATTCCATAATGCAAGCAGATGTCTCCATCATCACCCTTCACTCTGGTGGTCAGGAGAAATTCAATACAAAATTCCAATGTTTTGGTCAGTGTTTGTTTAATGCACTTTTGTTTTTGGTTTAAGGGACCACCGTAACACTGGATACCATTTGCTATTAAAACAGGATAAGAAGAAGTCTGTTCTGAGCTGGAAACAGTTAAAACATGGTTAAACATGGTGGACTGAAACAGCCCATTCTAACAAGATAAAAACAGAATGATTCTCATTTTTCATGTGATTACACACTAATGAAAATAGAGAATATTTCATTCTATTTCTGAAATTAGATCTCCCTAAAACAGGACACTGGGCCTGTTTCACAGAGTAATGTGGTCAACTCGGCTTCCTCAATGCGATCATGGGATTTTTGTGTGTTCTTTAGTGAGTTGCTTAGATGATTTTCCAAAATCACCCCTAAATTGGCATTCCTTCCTAGAATTTTTATGGCTGGGTTGGTAGCTGTGTGACTATTCCCAGAATGTTTGTGAATACGACCCCTCATTGTTACCCCCCCCCCAAAAGAATCTCTGCTGCTGACTTTAGAGGCAGCCGTGAAAGTGGATTTAATGAGCTCAGTCCCTCAAGGACCTACCGGGAGGCACACAAGGGTCACATCCTACCGAGAATGTCTCCTAACCTTTTGCATGATTAGAGACAGTGATTCGTCAGGAAATCAGGAGGCTGTGGAATACAGAGAGGATGCTGTTTCAGGGATGTAGAAGAAGTCATGGACAGCTTTAAAAAAAAAAAAACCTCTACTGTGCCTGGAGGACAGTGGACAACATAACAACACCAACAGTTAAAACTAATATGTCATCAAACACAAAGCATTATTTATTTATGTGGCTTTTTGATAGGGCCATTACTATTCCAGAATTCTGAACAACAATACGTATGAAAGTGTGTACTTGTGTTAAAATGTTAGTCAACAAAATATGTTATATAACTGCTCATTCCTAGTTTTGTTTAGAGGATTTTTGCTGTGATTCTTTTTCTTCCTCTTTGTTATTGTCACCTGCAGAATGAATGAAGGGAAATATAAAAAGAGCACTGCGAGCACTTCCAGTTGCTGATTTCTTACCTTCATCACTGTATGTTAACTTCATAATCTTACACAAATTCAATTTAAAATACAAACCTCAAAGCTTCACAGTAGCTGTCAGATCCACAAACTGAAAACACAACCCCGTCCAAATGGAAAACATGCCCACTGTCAGTATCGTACTCCCTAAGGACGGAGGAATGTAAACATTTTACAAAGTCTTCTTCAATGTAGAGGAAGAACGTTTTCCCTGAAAGATTTTTTACACAGGAATATTCACGTTCTTTATATATTTGTTTAATATATAAATATATTTTTACATATTTGTTTAAATGTCATAGATAGACACAAAAATTTCTCTGATGTTTTCAGGGATTTTCTACCATCTTGGTTTTATTATGTAAAAATGTTTTGTGTTGAAACAAGATGATACACATGACTGATGCAGCAGTAAATCATCAGAATGGTTTTACACCATATTTCATATTTACCTAGCTTAGAACGATGGTGAAGGTGGTACTAAAATAGTACCTGTTAGTCCCTGCTCCCAAGTCATTTCCTCATTTCCTGTTCCAGATATCCCTCTGGTCATTCCTCTGTATTCAGTCTGCTGTACTTCTGTAGCCCTTATTCCATAAAATACAGCCAGTTGTCATTCTCCCACTTTACTTGTGATGACAGAGACCAGAAGAAGAGGACGAGGTTGATAAGTTAAGTTACAATTCTTACACAAAAGCAAAGGTTTGCACTAATATTCCCTCCAACTGCATCTGCTTAACCAAATCTTAATTGATCCCCCAGATATTGACTTAATAAAAGAGATGGTGATGGTTTGGAAGAAGAATCGCGATCACGTTTTGTCTCACGTGAGACCACGATCACTAGATGTTGCCTCAACCAGATGAACCTGTGAACTGAGCGAGCGGCTGCTCCTGTTGAAGGGGGGGGGGCACGTGTGAGCTCAGTGCTGACTAGTGTACTCCAATCCATTTGTTCAAGGGGATGTTCAGCCCAATGTTATCTCAAGTTTAGACCAGTAAAATAATAACAGTGACAAAAGTAGAATTACATTATGAAAATGTTTACATCTACAAACTATCCTTTAAAAAATGTGAATAACATGAACAACAATGAAATTTCTTAAGTAAAATAAATCCGATTTAAACAATACTATACCTCAGTTTGAAGTGTATACTGTGGCAGGCACAGAAGAATGCCCCCCTCCCTTTGTGCCAACTGGACCAACTCTGCATCCAGGTATACATGAGGAGCAGAAGCTCCTGGGTGGTGAACTTTAGGAAATGTCTGACAAACCACTTCCTAAACAGCTCTCTGTTCATGTACCCCGCCCGCAACTTCCTGGATAGGGCATGGGGACCGGTCCTTGTTTTAGAGCCCCCTTGGTTCCCCCCGTTACCTTCATCACTGTATGTTAACTTCATAATCTTACACAAATTCAATTTAAAATAAAAACTTCAAAGCTTCACAGTAGTTGTCAGATCCACAAACTGAAAACACAACCCCGTCCAAATGGAAAACATGCCCACTGTCAGTATCGTACTCCCTCAAGATGGTGTGGCTGGATGTCATAATGCAATGTAAAGATTTTGCAAAGTCTTCTTCAATGTAGAGGAGGAAAGTTTTCCCTGAAAGATTTTTTACACTAGAATATCTACGTTCTTTAAATATTTGTTTAAATGTCATAGATAGACCCTAAAATTTCTCTGATTTTTTCAGGATTTTCTACCATCTTGGTTTTATTATGTAAAAATGTTTTGTGTTGAAACAAGATGATACACATGACTGATGCAGCAGTAAATCATCAGAATGGTTTTACACCATATTTCATATTTACCTAGCTTAGAACGATGGTGAAGGTGGTACTAAAATAGTACCTGTTAGTCCCTGCTCCCAAGTCATTTCCTCATTTCCTGTTCCAGATATCCCTCTGGTCATTCCTCTGTATTCAGTCTGCTGTACTTCTGTAGCCCTTATTCCATAAAATACAGCCAGTTGTCATTCTCCCACTTTACTTGTGATGACAGAGACCAGAAGAAGAGGACGAGGTTGATAAGTTAAGTTACAAGTCTTACACAACAGCAAAGGTTTGCACTAATATTCCCTCCAACTGCATCTGCTTAACCAAATCTTAATTGATCCTCCAGATATTGAATATGACTTCTGTGAGGTGTTTCACATCTTCACAGTGAGTGTTTCATTTATCAGTCCTTCCTCTGTGGTATCCTTTTCATGGGAAGATGGAGTTTTATTTCAACATGGCTTCATTTAAGGAATGGGCATACATACAGTACATACATACATACATACAGTACATACATACATACATACAGTACATACATACATACATACATACATACATACAGTACATATATACATACATACATACACACATACAGTACATACATACATACATACATACATGTATGTATGTATATATGTATGTATACATACAGTACATATATACATACATACATACGCACACATACTGTACATACACACATACACATATACATATATACATACATACATACACACACATACTGTACATACACACATACATGTATACATACACACACATACATACACACATACATACATACACACACATACATACATACACACATACATATATACATACACACACACATACATACATACAGACACACACATATATACACACACATACATATATACATACACACACATACATACATACACACACACACACACATACATACACACATACATATATACATACACACACACACATACATACATACATACATACATAAACATACATGCATACGCACACATACATACATACATACACACATATACATACATACACACACACATAAATACATCCTCCTCGGCTTAGAATAGGACGTTGGTTTCCTTTAATGAGCTGCTGCTTACTTAGATTTCTGACATGCGTGGAGTAAATGGATTGTCCACTGCTCTACAATCATACACAACTGAGTGGCCCTTGAAATATATGCCAACTCTATTTTTGAACACATTCACAGAGGGAGCACGAACAACTTCCTCTGGGAGATTATTCCACAAGTGTGAAAAAGTAGCGACGCAGGTCAGTTCTTGCGTAGGACATCTTAATCTTCTTACTGTGGCCCCTAGTCTTGACACATAGGTCTTCAGGGAATAGTTCTGCAGTTGTATCATACACATTATTCATTTACTTGAACATGTTAACCCAGTCTCCTCGTAGCCTTTGGTACATTCATGTTGGTCGATGGAGCTTCCTCAGACAGTCCTCATAACTGAGGTCCGCCCGTGGTGGTTGTCGCTTAGTGGCACGTCTTTGCACCTTCTCCAGCTCCTCAGCTAGTTTCCAGTGTGGGGAGACCGTGCGGGGGCAGCATACTCCAGATGGGAACGGACCATTGTCTTATATAGTGCCAGAAACATACAGTATCTTCATCAATATAGTCAAATGACCGCCAGAGGAGGCCTGATATCTGATTACAATTCTTGACAATGTTCTTGATGTGTTGATCAAACTTTAATGTCCCATCACCGTGTACACCCACATCTTTTTCACCATCCCAGATTTCCAGTTTGAATTGATTTTCCACATCCATCACATAGTACTTGTAGTCTGGATGTTTTCTGCCCACTCTCAGCACTGTACACTTTTTTGGGTGTAAGCGTAACTGCCACTTCATGCCACATAGCTGAGCACAAAGTGAAGCAATGGAGTTGGAAGTTAAATAGTATTTTAGATTATGTCATATATTTTAGTTTAATTCTTTGTTATATTCAGATTATTTCTGAGCTTTTGTTTAGTACTAATTCTGGTGTGTCTGTCTTCTAAACATGTCCCTGCAGGCTAATCTACTGCAAGTAAAATACTTACAATGGAAACTGCACTGATATATTTTATTTTCTCACTGTATTTTCATTTAGTTTTCAGTCTGTACACATTCTGTAGCTGTAATGTAATTTCATTGCATATCTGCCCTGCGTGATATCAAAATGAAGGGTTCTCTAAATTTATTGTTCCACTATATTTTTTCAGTTAAAAAAAACAGCTTAAATTCATGACAACTATCCTATATAACAATTTTTATCTACTTTTTCACAGTATTGCCATTTACACCTTATCACTTTTATACAAATTACAAAAAAAGATCTGCTAATTAAATGTAACCATGACTCCTGCTGAACATTTTCTGTTAAACATTTGAAGAAGATTAGTTAATGCTCAGACAAGTCATGGGTGCACCACTTGACATGGCCACATCCAATTTGTGCAAATGAACAAACAGTCCATTTAACATCTTATGGTAAATGAATGTGGACACAACATTCTGAACACTTGATCCACTTAAATAGATATTTATATCTTTTGTATCTTCAAATTAGCCTGTTTAATTTACTTATTTTGATTGTGTCAAAAAGGTGTTAGAGCTAATAAGAAAGGTATCGATTTCAATCTGAAAGGCCCCAGATTAATTAACAACTGAATTCCTGGTGACAGATGTAGTGCACAGAGCATTGTGTATGTTTTCAGTAACCACCAGATTGTCCACTCACTCAAGGAATGGTCATACATGTAAAACACACACTTTGGAGAGAGTCTGAAGATAATTGTGTGCTCTGGTTTGACACTATATAAACAGAAGTAGGCTCACATATCCAGCCCAATTTCCACTTTTCACTAGCTCTGGTCCAAAGTTGTAGATCAGGGGTGTCCAAAGTCGGTCCTCGAGGGCCGGTGTCCTGCATGTTTTAGATATTTTCCTCTTCCAGCACACCTGGACTCTTTTATTTCATTACGCCGTTATCAGGCTACTGCAGAGCTTGGTGATGAGCTGATCATTAATTGAACCAGGTGTGATGGAAGAGGGAAATATCTAAAACATGCAGGACACCAGCCCTCAAGGACCAGGATTTCCCACCTCTGATGTAGCACCTTCCACTAGTGTTTGTCTAGTTGTTGGCATCACTGAACACGATGTACAGGAGAGAAGTTGTGCATGAGGCAGCATGCCATACTAAAATGAATAAATTGCTGCACAAAAAGCTGTGTTTCTTTAGCATTGCTCAGAGGTTTAGCGAGTTTCAAAGTGATGATACACAGACAGAGGTAGGAAGGAGAAGGACAGTCCCAACACTGTACAATGGAATACCCTTATTCTGGCAGAGAAAGAAGATTACAATGCAAGATGAACTGATCAGTTCTAAAAATATGTTCAGCCAAACTTGATTACCCTTGAATCTCATTGTTTCATTTTATTGCGTCTTATGTGTTCTCCATTTCGACTGAGGCGAGTAGTGTTCATCCTGTTCACTAGGGGGTGCCTCTCCTGCAGGTTCTGAACGTCAAGTTTAATGAATTACTGGGAGAATCATGCAACCATTTTAGATTCTAAAATTCTGATTGTCAGTTTAATTCAGTTATTCAGAGTCACGACCTTTACGTGACACAGCTGCTGAGGCCCACACACATCAGGGTGTAGTGGTTTTAATTTGCACAATGACTCAGTGCATCCCAAAGTTTTATACTGTTGGAAATATCTGTCAAACTTTTGCTGTCTTATCCAGAGATGATCCTAGTTCCATTGGGCTACATACCACTAAAATAAACAGCATCCAGATGCAGTCAGTCCATGGAGTCCTTCAGGTATGAGAGGTCTGTGAGGCTTTGCTTTGATTGCTCTGATGATTTTCGTTGACCGTCTGATTGCAGTCTTGTGACAGAGGGGAGGTTTATTATTTTGGATGATTTGTTGTGCTCTGCAGTTGTTTGTGAGTCTCTCTGTCTGAGTTGCTGACTGAATTGACTTTAGGAGTTTTCACAGTAATAAATTAGGCCTGGTCTTTGATTTTTCAGACCGAACAGTTAAACTGATGTTCCATTTGTGATGGGATAGGCATGTGTTTTACCCTTTTATTTATTTTTTTATTTTTACATCTCATATGTTTTAGCCTACATATTGTTTTATTTTTATTTCTTTTTATCTTGTTACATTGTTTTCCTCATTTTGTCTTTTAAATCTTCTGGCATCTTCTGTGTCTTTTTCATCTTGTTGCATCTTTTACATCATTTATGTCTTGTTTCATCTTTTATCTCTACATTTCTGACCTCTCCTCTATATTACACATAGATCAACATTCATAAACCAATTCGGAGAACCCTCTACTAGTATTAATTTCAAAAATATTTCACATATCATGGTATTTACTGATATGTTATTTTACTATTGGCATTTGGTGACCCAATAAAAACACCTCCATGACCTTATGGCTGGGAAACACAGATGCATTCAACTGACACATCATGCAATTTTCACATTGACTTAAAGGAATTTGTGTGCATTTATTTGAAGGCTTGTACTAAGGAGCTAAGGTTCATCAAATTGATGTCCATAGAGAGCACATAAACATCTGTGCTTTTACTGAATGTTTTTTTTTTATATTTTATTTTTGATTTTTAAAGAACAAAAATACAGTTACATACTTACAAAACAAGACAATATCATCAACTCACAATAACAGGACCAAAAACAACAGACATACACATGGACAGAAAAGGAAAAAAAAATAAAATAAAATAAATTTTTATTTTATTTTATTTTATTTTAAAAACAAGAAAAACATATGAAATGTATAGAGCCATATGGTGACCTCTCACCTCCTTGATCCTACAAACCCTACTCGAGTACAAAAAGCTTAACCAATCTGATGCGATAGTAGATTTTCCATATAATTTATAAATGGTTGCCGTATCTTATAGAACACTTACTTCTTTTTTGCATCCAGTAAGTTATATCTCCAGGGGTACACAACTGTTAACTTCACATAACCACAACTGGGAGTGGTGCGTCTAATTTCCACTTTATTGCAATACATTACTTAGCAATTGTCAACAGGATTTCTGTAAGTTTCTTAGCATACTTTGTCAATTTTAACTTAGTTAGATTCCCTAGTACACAAACTTCAGGGTCCAGTGGGACTGTGATCCCATGGATATTCAATAAGGTTTCACACACCCCCTGCCAGAACCCTGCAATTTAGAACACTGCCAGGTAGAGTGAAGGAATGTTCCTTCCTTCGTACCACATCTAAAACACAAAGGTGATACATTAGAATTATATTTATGTAATTTATACAGAGTGATATACAGCTGATGTAGGAAGTTGAATTGTATCAGTCTGTACCTAGTATTTAAAGTAGACGTGACCCCATCTCTACAGTGATTCCTCCATATCTGCTCCTCAATGTTTACTGAATGTTTTATAAGCTGTGCATACCTAAGATTTATGTTTTTCTGAGACCGCTTTGTCTCACTTCTACTTCCAAGTGGGCATCATTTCAGTCATTTATAGGGTGCCCTCAGCAGGTCTTTCCCTTTGTAGCAACAGCAATGACAAAAGGTAGCTTAACAAAATGATGGCTTAAGCTCTCCTTTACATGGCTAGATAACAAGGTTTATTTTATATCAGGTTGGCAGCAGGCTGGTCCTCCAGACGACCGGCATTCTAATGATTGTCCTCGGAATCTTCGGAAAGTTTGGAGCTGTGTTTATCACCATCCCAGATCCGGTCATCGGAGGCATGTTCCTTGTTATGTTTGGAATGATCGCAGCCGTGGGGATATCCAACCTCCAGGTACAGCTTCTTCAATACTGTTTCATATTTCATCTGTTAGACTTGTGTTTCAGATGGACTGCTGCATGAACCACTGAGCTGTCATTGGAAGGATTAAGGTTCAAGGCGCAGTGTTCACGCCTGCTGAGAGGTTTTTAAACTACACACTGAATCTCTGTTGAATCCAGTAATGAAGTGAAATACAAGCACAAACAGAAGAGTGCCACAGGGATCAGTTAGAGATTAGAATTTATGATACAGGAGTGCTTTCCAAAACAGAAACTGAAATGAAAAGACGAAACAATAGTC
Organism: Apogon talboti; assembly: GCA_037367365.1. Lineage (NCBI taxonomy): Eukaryota > Metazoa > Chordata > Actinopteri > Kurtiformes > Apogonidae > Apogon > Apogon talboti. The sequence goes on along the minus strand of JAPQRQ010037013.1, from coordinate 549 downwards.
AATGACATTGGACATGTCTGCCTTCGCCCATTGGTACAACTGCATCCCTCACAAGGACTGGTGGTTCAGAAAAGGGACAGATGCATATTGGACACATAGTAATACATAACTTTATAATCGCTTCACATCACGATAAAGGCTTTGTATCCTATGGTATTCACTAAAGGAAACCAAATTAAGCTCCTTTTCTTGTAATTCCAAGAAAAAGTCTCTGAATCATAACATCTGGACTTTGTAGTTCTGAGAAAAGTTATGCCTTGTTCAGAATTTGTCATCTAACATGGAATCAATTGAAAACATTCAGATTTTTTCAAAAATCAATGCTCAAGAAACATGAGAATGAGGTGTGTCTTAGATTTTAGCCTGCATTTGGAGTTGTGCGCTCACGTGACATGGAAAGTATTGGAAAAACTGGCATTTTCTACTCACATATGAAATCTAAAATGAGTCTTAATTAGCAACAGCCATATAGCCACACATTAAGATTAGATTAGATTAGGTTAGGTTAGGTTAGATTAGATTAGATTAGATTAGATTAGGTTAGGTTAG
>JAPQRQ010037012.1:0-10025 GCA_037367365.1 Apogon talboti | reverse complement strand
GGTCTTTAAGGGTTAAAGGTGGATGTTTGGGTCTTTAAGGGTTAAAGGTGGACGTTTGGGTCTTTAAGGGTTAAAGGAGGATGTTTGGGTCTTTAAGGGTTAAAGGTGGATGTTTGGGTCTTTAAGGGTTAATAAACTCTAGGTTCTACTGACTGGTTTGATGCTGACTCTGAGGTGAATGTTGATGAAGTTCCCGTATGTTTCAGTGCGCTGTGACCTGGTGGATGTTCAGGTTCCTTTTCGTTGTACCTGTGCTGATGGCGCTGTGTTCAGCTTGACCTCCGGGTAACAGGGTTGACTGGTCAGACGTGTGGACAGTCCACACACCTTCTGCAGCTTCTCCTTGAGGTCGGACAGGAAGCAGGTCAGCACCCCCTGGAGGTCGACGTGGGGACAGCGCTGCACCGGCTGCAGGCGTATGCAGCTCAGAGGATACCTGAACAAAAACACCCACATGAACCCAACGCCACGGACGACATTCACCAGTACTTCAGACCCATTTATACACCATATGAACAAAAGTATGTGGACACATTGAATCCAGGTGTTTGTTTTCTAACAGGGTTCTGGGGTACAAAATAATGACTAATGTAATAATATAGTTTTATATTGGATCAATATCATGTCATTGGTTCGTTTGGTTTACATTGTTATCTTTGTTTCCAAACTGTCTCAGAGATGGTGTTTCCTAAATTTCTCTCAACAATGTTATATATTTATCCATGACTCTGATTTTAAATGTTCCTCCTCCAAATTTATAAAATATTTTTCATGCTCTGACTGTATATAATATCTTTTTTTTACCAACTAACCATCTACTTTCATCACATCTCACTGAGGAAGAAAAATCTACCATTAAACTTGAAGGAAATACCGATGTTCATAAACTATATGGACATAAATATTGGGACACATCATGTCTACAGCAAAAAAATATTCTTTACATTCTTTTGATGTTTTCTCTTCTGTCTATTCTTTACTCTGTTGTTTCTTAAATCATGCTTGGCTCTTCTAACCAGATACAAACAACTATGATTAAGTCACAACACAATCGAACACTGAGGAGAGTTAACAGAGTCATTCTAGACTGGAGGAGACCAAACCAGGAGCTCGGAGCTAAAGGAGAAGGTGGTTCTGTCATGTGGACCAGGTCCAGGCCTGAAAACCACAAACCTGTTTGACCACAGGATTAACCATCAGACAGTAGAAAACGGTGACTTTAATGAACCGGTTTTAACATACGTGAAGAGTTTGTCTCCGACCGGTCTGAAGTAGACGCTGCAGTAGACCACATCGTCCTCTGGGAGATCTGGAAGTCTGTACCCGTACTGGAAAACACACAAACACACACTAAGAACACGGATCACAGACAACCAGTCCCATCCAGAGTTTGAATATTCATCCTGTGGGTTGGATTGGACCCTTTAGCGGACCAGTGTTGGCCCACGAGCCGTATGTTTGACACCCCTGGTCTACACTGTTATTCAGAATTACATGTTCTAAATGTATATTTTACATATTGTTTTTATTGTCATTACTTTAAGTACAGTTTTGAATTGAAGTGTTTTTTTGACAAATGTCTGGCGTCTTTACAAGTCACGTTCACATCATATTTGTTTTGGTGTATAATTCACAGAGCAGGTTGTGAATGTTGTGTATATGTTGAGTCGTCCTTACCAGGCGGGTCCAGTGGGACTGCAGGTCTCTGTAGGTCCTGAAGGGCCCGTCTTTTGGCAGGTGACGACTGATGCTCATAATCTGACCCTTCTTCATGCTATAAAACACACACATCAATGACTGATCAACACAGAAACACAGTCAATCAGGAGACGAGTGAAGGTGAAACTGTATGAAGGTAGCTCCACCTGCTGGTCACTGTCAGTATTACACCCTCCCTCTATTCAGTCCATACTTCAACACATCTACTATACATCTTTATTTCACTTAATCACTGTATATTTTCTCATATTTACCAAGTTCAAAAGATTAGAACTGAAGAACCACAAGGACTAAATTAATCAATGACACCTCATTTAAAGGTAATAAGCTCTAGTTTCACAACAATTACCTTGTTTTTTATTTGAATAAAAAAACAACCTCAACTACATCAGGTTAAATTGAGCAGAAATAGCTTTTTATTAGTTTTTTGAATATATTTTTTAATGAATGGACCAGTCATGTGACCTCATGACACCAAACAGGTACAAGTCCCATTTGCTTCAGTATCAGTACCCAGATGATTCTTTCACTAACTATGGTTTGCTTTTCAGGAAAACTGCAAAATAAACTTTAGGGTTAGGGTTTCAGATTTCAGAGAATCTAAACCATTATACTCATTATAGTTCCGGTCCCACATTCAACCCAACATGGTCTCATACAGTAAAACAATAACAGTGAAAAAGCTACACAGTGAAAATCTTAGATAGTTTGTTCATGAAAACACTTTCATGTAATTAGAATTTTTTACACTAAAACAAACACACATTTGGAGTTGTCATTATTTATAGGTTATTATGATAATAATTTACTGGTCTTACTCACTTTAGAACATATTGTTCAGTATGTGGAACCTGAACTCAAATAAGTGTAACATCCTTGTTTGTTCAGTGTAATTTTCGCATTTCATGAATTCATCCCACTGGGCCAGATTGGACCCTTTGGCGGCCGGTTTTGGCCCACGGGCCGTATATTTGACACCTCTGGTCTAAGCTCTCTAATGAGGAATAACATACTGTATTTCACACAAAATGACGACATGTGAATGTTTTAGTCTGAATTAAATGTAAATTACTGTGCTATATTTGACACATTTTAGTTTAATGGTTATATTATACTTTTCATCCTGTTGTGTAATATTTTATCTGAATCTGCTGAAGCTCAGAATGAAAAGCATAAAACCAGTCAAACTGAGCTGCAGCAATGACTCTGGTTTTCAGTCGTTTGTTGTAATACACTGTGTGTCCAGCAGGTGAAGCTGTCGGACCTGGGCAGGACGTGGCACCAAATGGGTCGACCGATGGCCCCAAGGTCCAGGACACAACCCGGGTCACTGCAGAACCTCCTCAGCACCAGTGGGGGGAGATCCATGTCCTGCAGCTGGAACAAACAGGTTGAACATGTACAACGTCTTTACAACATGTTTAACCTGTTTGTTCAGGCCTCGCACCATTTAAGGACATGAATAAACACCCTGTTTATTTACTAAAAAAAAGACAAAAACAGTTGGATCACATCATTTACTTTGACCTTTTATAGCAGCTGGGAATCAGGAATTAGAGATGGGTGGAAAGTTGAATTTAATAAGGGGTTAAAATAAACTTAAAAATAAAATGAAATAAATCATAAAATAGGGTAGAAATAAAATTAAAAAAACTAATGAAATAAAAACAAATCATATAAAATAGGATAAAAAATAAAATAATATATAAAACAAATCATAAAATAGGATAAAAATAAAATTAAAAACAAAAAAATATAAGATAAATTGTATTAAAGAAGAGAAAAATAAAATAAAATGAAACAAAAAACAAATCATATAAAATAGGAGAAAAATTAAATTTAAAAAATTAAATACGAAACAAATCGTGAAAGAGAAAAATAAAATGAAATGACCTTCAGAGGTCTTTATTGTTAATTCCAGGTCATTTTCTAATATCTGACTGGTATAAATGCTGCTGTCGGTCGTCTCACTGTGGTCGGGGGGAGTCGGACGGCGTTGGCTTCGATGCTGAAACACATCTGACCCCGACTGGTGCTCAACTCCAGACCTGAAACCACAAACACCAGCAGAACACAGGTTTTATCCAAGCCAAACCCAGTCATTCAAACACATGAACCAACAGCGGAGTGAAACTCACTGACGGCGTTCAGCCTCCCCCGCTCAGACAGGAAGTCCTGACCTGGAAACAAGAAGGACCACAGTGACCAGACGAGCAGGAGCTACTTCACACCAATAGTCCAGTAAGTACTGAAGAGTACGGTAGAGATCCATGAAGATGTTTCCACAGGTCTACCACTCCACATGATGGACATAACTCAGATTTCACACATTTACAGTCCATTTACTAAAGGTCAGGATTTTAAAAGTGGACATTATATCTTCATAAAACTGAATATTTACCAAAGACACTCATTCAACTGTATTTTTTCTACTATTATATGTATGTTCAGGGTCTCTGCAGGGTTGATGAAGCTCAATTTCTGACAGTTCAACAGGCCTCATAGTTATAAACCAACATACACCAAAAATCCACTAAAGTCCACTGGAATATACAAAAAATATGCACAAATACATTAAAATACACAAAAACTACACTAAAATATGTAAAACACACACTAAAATGAACAAAAAAATGCACTAAAATACACAAAATATGCACTGAAACACACTGAAAATACACTGAAATACGTAGCACATACACTAAAATACAATAAATGACACTAAAAATACATTAAAATACATTGAAAATTAGTTTCTTGATTATTACAACTGCACTAAAGATGTGTGACATGGTTAAAAATGTCGATGTTAACTCATTTTATTGTCTTTCTGCATTTTATCCATCCTACCACACACAGCGTTAGCATTAGCATTAGCATTGCGTTCAAGGACCAACTCCAGATCTTCATCAGCATCGTGGTCATGAAATGAAGGGGAAAATTAACCTCCAAAGACGGGTTTATGATGAGGAAATGCTCATGATGATGAACAAAAGCAGCCAATGTTGACATTTGACCACAAAAAAAACAAGTAGATGCTCAGAGCAGTCTCAGATGAATGCTCCTTTAATCATCTGTTTTGTGTTGGATCTTGGACGTGTTGAGGTGAAATGAGCCGTCGTTTTCTTCAGATGAATCACGGCTCTGATCCCATCAGTAAATATTGCCTTTTATGGCGTGGGTTTGTTTCTATATCTGACTGGGTGTGAGGTGAAGGATCGGCCGAGTGTCGCAACACAATCCACTGATCACCTTTGACCAAACACACGCCTCGACTCGGAGCGACGGCGGCGTGATGAGGTCATCGACCAAACGCCGACCGGCTGGGATCGTCTGTCCATTCATTACAGTTTAATTTGACCACATCATCGATACCAGGGACGTGTACTCGCAGTCTTTAACTGATGAGATAGAATGAAAAGGTTTAAGCGAGGTCGTTTCACACTCATTTAGACTCAACATCTGGAATAAACACCTTTAAAACCACAACATTATCGCGTCTCGTTCAGATAATTACACATCATGTCCCTCGTGTTGCAACTTCCACATCCTTTTCATCTTGTTGCAAATTTTACTTTGTTTTTGTGACTTTGTTTTCTTCTTTTACATCATTTTCAGCTTGTTGAGACTTTTGCATAACTTTTATCTTGTTGCAACTTTTATTACAGAATTATTTTGTGACTTTTACTTTGTTTTCTGCTTTTGCATGATTTTCGTCTTGCTGCGACTCTTACATCATCTTTTGTGAGTTTACCTTCTCATCTTGTTGCTACTTTTACTTTGTTTTCATCTTGTTGTGACTTTTGTAGAATTATCGTCTTGTTGCAAACTTTAAATTTTTTCATGACTCACTTTGTTTTTCTTTTACATCATTTTCATGTTGTTGCCAACTGATTTATTTTTTGTATAATTTTTCGGACCTTCACATTCTCATCTCGTGACTTTCCTTTGTTTCCATGTGTTGTGTTGCTTTTTCGTCTTGTTCATTTTCATCTTGTGGTGACTTTTCCGTCGTTTCACTGTGGTTGTGTTGTTGATGTGTGATGTTTGTCCAATGTGTTGTCTTTTCTACGTCTTACTGTTTCGTCCATTTTAATCAGACTGGATGATGTGAAGATGCACAATGACGTAAAATAAAACTCAAGGATAATTCAAAGGACAATTATTTGCTAAAGGGAAAAGGTGCAAACGACTGACGTGCACTAATGGAGCACATGGACATGGACACATAAAGACTGGGTTGTGTTCTGTGGGTTCTGCGTTAAACCCTGAACTCCATCCCTGTCGTAGATGTTCATGGATGTATTAAAGCGAACACAGATACCTGAGACCAGGTAATGTCCTGCTTTGTTCCAGCGGGGGGACAGTCTGGTGACTAGGGAGAAGGACAGACAGCACTGGAAGACGCCTGGAGACACAATCTGAGGACAACTGACCTGGAAAACACACAACACACACATTTACAACAAAACCTAACACTAAACAGGGTGCATATACATTTCAAGGTCAAATTCAAGCACTTTTAAGGGTCATTTTCACCACATCACTGGGGTCAAATCCATATCTACATGAACATGTAGACTCAGGATTATTTTATTCACTTTTATCACAATGATGTATGGTGTATTATGATATAAACATTTAAAATTATGTTTCAGCAAAAAGTTTAGAAATTAAAGGAGAACACAAAGTTTTATCCAAAAAAAGGAAACCACTTGGCGTTCTTCAGACACACTGACACCGAGACAAAGATTAAGGTAAAAATGGACCTGGAGTCGACCTGGGAACACCTGGATTTGTACTTTTTTGATATAAAGTTTTATTTTTCTAAATGTATAACCTCTGTGTGAGTAGCTTTGGCTTGAGTTAATATTGAAAATAAATAAATCACATCACAGAGCACTTTCAAGCACTTCAACTAAAATTCAAGCACTTTTCAGACCTTGAAAACACAATGTTGAAATTCAAGCATTTTCAAGGATTTCAAGCACCCATACCAACCCGGACTAAAAGACAATAAAAACCTGCCCTGGACGTCTCACCTTCAGCCGGTGTCTCCGTCCAAACGCCTGGACGACACCTTTCTGGAAAAACGGGATCTGGACAATCACAAGAGGAACAGAGGTTAAAGGTCAAACTGAGGGGGTGTAATATAAGAATAAATACATGGTCATTATCAGACCCATCAGTTTGGCCCTTTTTTTCCCCCATTCTTGACCTTTTTTGTAGAATTAATCAAGCTTTGGAACAGAAAAGTGGCCACTATGACATTCTTCCTGTAGCCAAAATATTTTCCTCCAGTTTTCTAGTTTAGAGGAAACATGTTTTTCACGCCAAAGGAATACGAGTGTGTTTTTATATTTTAAAGACCGCTGCTCTAGTCATTGAGTTCACTACAAAAATATAGAACAAGTATTCGACCAACAAGCCACATCTGCCCATCACCATGACAATTAAGAGCTAAACAGACCTGTTAATATTCAGAAATATGACTAAACTGTGTTGTATTCAGCAAAAATAATGTGAGTCAAAATAAACAAAATATTCAACAAAAATCAACAGAAATAAACAAAATAACCCACAAACTGAACTACATAATCAACAAAATGTACAAAATATTCAACAAAATTAAAAAAAACTACAAAATGAATAAAATATTCAACAATTTGAACAAAAATGAACAAAATAATCAACAAAATGAATAAAATAATCAATAAAATGAACAAAAATGATTAGGTCTGATTCAACATGTCTGATGTTTCTGATTGTTTGTGCTGTTACAGCTGATGAGTGACTGACAGCCATGACCGCCGTGATGTCGGTGAATGAATCCAGAGCCGGAGACACCAGGACGTCGGAGAAAAGCAGCACCAGCTCCCTGAAAAAACAGGACAATACTGTTCAATTGACTAAATGTTTTGTGTATTTGTAGATCCACTGTGACCTGTGAGTGGAAACGATAAACTGAGGCAGAAGATTGATAAAATTGCACTTATTTTCCTTAAGAAATTCCAAAAATTCACATTTTTTAAAGGATAGTTTGTAGATGTAAACAGTTTCAGAGTGAAACTTTACTTTTTTCACTGTAAAACAGAGAAAAGTTTGGAGTTGTCATTATTTATAGGTTATTATGTTATCATTTTACTTGAGATCATATTTGTCTGAATGTGGAACCGAAACTAAAATGAGTTGAAATCCATTCTCTACATGTTCATTTTACATTAATTTGACTTAGTTGGAGCCTTAAATGTCCTTTTTTTCATCTAAACCTCATATTGTTGGAGAAACCTCGTCTTCAAAAGGCTCCAAATGAGCCGTTTATTCTTGGTTCTTCGATAAAACTTCGGTGTAGATTCTGGGTTTGGTTTTCAGGGTGTTTGCTCTTTATTCAAATAAAAATTCCAGACTATTTCAAACCTGCTATTTTTTTCCCATGACCTTGACTTTCTATACTTTTATACTTTTTTGGTTGAGGTTGGACCTGTTGTGTGGAGTAGAAAAGTTAATTTTAATAAATGTATGAATGAATGAACGTATAATTCACAGTAAAAGATGTTTTACCGATAGGAACATTTTCAAAACATGAAAATCTCAAAAGTGCATGAATATCACACAAACCAGTTTGACTAGACTCATTCCAGTAACAACCAGTTAGTGAAATCACATCATGTTTTTTTATACATTTCCTCACGTATTTCTCATCTTATAAGATTATGTTCCTTTGAACATACTCTAAAATTCAACTATAACAGAAACCTTTTTCCATAATTCATTAAGACTGTCACACAAAATTCCAGACTTTTCAAGGTCTGGAAAGAGCGCTTCAAAATTCCATACTTTTTAAGACTTTCAAGACCTGTTCAAGGACCCTGGGTTTTCGTGGTTCACCTGCAGGTTCTGATCTGTTTGGTCCTCGGTTCGTCCTCGTCGTCCGTCAGAGTCAGACTGATCCCACACAACGTCGTCAGATCAGGAAGTCTGAGGAAAAACAGAGCTGGATCCTGGATTCGTACACTCATCATAAAGAAATCTGTAAGATAACACAACAAACACACAACAACCAACACACAACAGCTTCATTTCAGTAACTTTATTACAGATTAAGCATCTCTTTTTCATATTATTCCAATTAAATATAGGTTAAATAGTGTGGTTCATGTCATATTATTTATTAACTGATGCACATTTTCTTCAGCCAAATATTCATTATTAACATTTAAAATTAAATATCTAGGTCTGATTTATCACTTATACAGATAATCATAATTAAAAATATTGTTTTGCATCTTTAATTCCCTTTTACTTCTGTCAGTAACCCATGTCAATCAAATATCATTCATGAAATTATTTTTTAAAAAAACTTAATAGTCTTTATTTCTCTATCAGACTAAGTGAAACTGCTTTTACTTCCAAAAAGTCAACAACTCTACAGTAAAAGTCTTCAAATTTACTAGTTTTCAGTCCCTGTCTTCAGTCTGTAGTTAGGCAAAAAATGTGATTATTCATAAATAAGTGATTAAAAACATTTTTCAATCATCTTTCCAAGACTTGTGAAAAAAGTACACATTATTATAACATTAAACATTGAATTATGGGACTCTCATACATATGAGATAAAAATTAGAAAAGTAAATATTTGTTATAGTTACTGATAGAATGTAAGTCGTTAAATGAAAACTTCTTCATAATATACAACTATGCTCTTCTGACAAATAATACATAATTTTAAGTGGGTCAAACAGGTTCTAGTAAAAAAATAATAATAATAATTTAGCCTAAAAAATAACAACACACATCTAAAACAGTCGTTGTTTTTTGTTGGTTCGTGTTTTACTCACTTATTTTAAACCTCAGGTCGAAAAACTGATGCTAATGCTAATGCTAATGCTACCGAAAACAAGCTAAATGAAAACTAAAAGTCTCTTTTATCCTGATAAACTCACCGACAGATTCACAATTATATCAAACAGTATCCGTTCTTATAGGGCGTTAGTTATCCTGTTTTTATTATATTTATCGCCGGAAAATGTAATTTAGACGAAATAAAGGAACAAAGATAAACTATATTTAGGTCAAAGCTGTTCAGGGAGAGAGAAGGTTTCACTCTGCTTCACTTTACACGAACCAGAACTCAGATGATGAAGAAAGTTGGTATAAAAACTAATAGTGAATGATGGGGGGGGTCTTTTTACATGGATGATGATAGAATTAGACATTTTTCATAGTCATTATCATATTTAGCATAAAGTGCTCTTTTTTAAAGATTAAAATCTAAAATGAACATTCTTAAAAAACATTATTATATA
>JAPQRQ010037009.1:0-10047 GCA_037367365.1 Apogon talboti | reverse complement strand
TCTATCTATCTATCTATCTATCTATCTATCTATCTATCTATCTACCTACCCATCCATCCATCCATCCATCCATCCATTCACCCACCTACCTATCGATCTATCAACTGACCAATTGACCAGTTTGTTTAATTTGTTTATCATTTTTCTGTCTCTCTTCAGGAGCCTTAAGCATCCTAACATCCTCCAGTGTTTGGGGCAGTGCAGTGAAAGTATCCCCTTCCTCCTGGTTATGGAGTTCTGTCAGCTGGTAACTGCATATTTAATATTTGTACTAATAATGTAGGCCATGTGAAACTGAACATATAGAAGATGAAATTATATGGAGCCTTCAAACATAATTGATAATGACATTATATTGAATAAGGCAGTGCTATTTGCACATAAAGCATTGTTGTTTCCGTCTTATCTGCAGTAGGTATCTCATTACTGACAAAGTAAGGCAGTTATTCATGGTTTTGTTGCATCTATTTTACTTCATACCTGTCTTAATATGATTTGATGTGAGTAGCTGCATATTATTACTGCAGAGATGATTATAAATTTATATATTATGTCTTCTTGTGTCAGTGCAATCTGTTGTGCTCCTGAACAATCGAGCTGTTTTTCTTCCCTCCGCTGGCTTAATCACTGACTGATTAAGAAAGCTATATGAGTGGACTCTCAGGCTAAACAAACACACAAGCCGATCAATTACAATGGCACGTTGCATGAAGCCAAACAACACTCGAGTCCTCTTAGACCGCTGTTTGATAAGTCTTGTCCTGTCTATTGTCCTTTCCTTGCAGATATTTATCGTTTTATATAGTCCTCATTTTATTCCCTTGCCCTTCCTGAAGCACAAATGACTAATACAAAGGCTGCCAGCTCATTACCAATTCCCCTGCTGCTTTTGAGTCTGTGTGATGGAAAACACCTAAAAACAGACTTATTTATTGCAGAAGTCACAAATACCCTTTTTGCAGACAATGTTTTTCCTGCAGTTTTTATCTGTTTTAGGAGCAGGACACAAATCCTTGGCACACAAATGCTTATGCCTGAATTGGCACAAATTCATCTTCTGCTGCAGTCCACGTACAACTCACTGCTTGTACTGTTGTGATGTATAACTAGGGTGACCTGAAGAGGTATCTGCGAGCTCAACGCAAGTCAGATGGGATGACCCCTGACCTTCCCACCCGGGACCTCTTGACTCTTCAGCGAATGGCCTTTGAGATCACCTCAGGCCTCCTCCATCTCCATGAGAACAACTACATCCATAGGTCTGCATGACTCATAATGTGTCGACGATCCACAGAAGCGCTTTTCTCAGCCAAAAAATATATGTATTTATGTTATATCAGTGTGGCTAATTTTAGAGGGGTTTTATTTTCTTCTCTCTGCAGTGATCTGGCTTTAAGAAACTGCCTGCTGACTTCAGACCTCACTGTTAGAATTGGCGACTATGGACTCTCTCATAACCATTACAAGGTCTGTGTGTTTGAATCCTAATTTTAAGAACCATAAATCATGTTCTTAACCTAAAAACATAGCACTAAATAGTTTTTTTTTTTGTTGTTGTTTAGGAGGATTATTACTTAACTCCAGACAAGCTATGGATCCCACTACGCTGGATTGCTCCAGAGCTTTTGGAGGAGTACAGAGGATCTCTCATTGTTACTGACCAAACTAAGACCAGCAATGTGTGGTATGTTTTAAATAAATGTGATCTTTTTAAAAAAAATGTTAGTGAGGAAAGCTGCTTCATATTGAAATGCTTTGCTTATGCTTGTTTACATAGTCTATCCCAGTTACTGTATATGGATTTCTTTTGTGATGGCAGCTTAAGACCAGAAACACTTGTCAAATATGTTATCTCCCTGCAACTTCAGCTATTTTAAGATGGAAATATTTTAGACACTGAATTTGTTTGAGCTGTAATCTGTGTAGAAATAAAAATGCTTTTGATTGAGTCGTATTCATAGTCGTGTGATCTGAAGCGGGGCCCAAAAGATCAGACTTAGACGTAGGATGACCCTTGTTCACCTGAACTCCAATATAGTACAAGCATTTTAATTGTCTGATCCCAAATACTCAAAGGTCCTTTTCAGTTTCTGTTGAACGTATACAAACGGCACTGACTGAGGCTGAAACTCAGAACCATGCCACATGCACAGCAGTTTTAAAACTTACAAAATGTACCACAGAAATTTAAGATATACTGTAACCTCTTTAAAGATCAGCGTGACCTCAATTTTGTTGTAGCTGAGTTTGTCAGCAGTCTTAGTGCTATAGTGAGGCCCAGTAATACCAGAGGGAGGGATGAAAGAATCAGAGCCCAAACTGGGCTGAACCCTCCCTCAGGCTCCTGTATTACAAACTCTGCTTTAATGTGTTTTATTGAACAAACCAACTAAAGAATGGAACGAGAGCAACAAACAAAATTCTAATCCTTGCTTTCACCACAGAAATAATGACTCAACTTGTAATTTTTTAACTAGTTATTTTTTATTATTTATATTAACCAGAACCCCTATCTTATTTTAGCCTGTTGTTCTTCTCAGGCTTGTCTGCTCTGGATTCAAAGTGTCACCATAAAAGCATTACATAACCAAAGAGGTCTGTGATGAGTTCATGTCTCTCACCTTCTGTTCATCTTCCCCTTCCTTTTCTTCAGGTCCTTGGGGGTAGTTATTTGGGAACTGTTTGAGTTCGGCTCTCAGCCACACAGACACCTGAGTGATGAAGAGGTGCTGACTTTCGTCATTAGGGAGAGACAGATCACGTTGGCCCAGCCCAGACTCAAACTCTCACATTCAGACTACTGGTCAGTGAATTTATCCTCTCAGAGAAGGTAATAATGCTAATAGGGATCAATAAGGCCCTAATTGTTTGTCTTCTTCTCTCCTGTCATCAGGTATGAGATCATGCAGTCCTGCTGGCTACCTCCATCTCAGCGCCCTTCTGTAGCTGAAATATTCCTCCTCCTCTCCTCCCTTTTGGCTGCGGAGCGAGGAATGGCCAGGGGGAGTGTCGGGGAGGAAGATGAAGAGGATGAGGAGTATGAGGAGGGCAGGGGAAGGAGAGGGGAGAGTGAGGAGTCATTTGAAAGACGTTGGGACTTACTCCGTCCACCTGCCTTCCAGGCTGCAGCAAATGAGAGGCAAAGGGAGAGAGAGTACAGCCGGGATGACAGAGACAACTCCTACCCCCTACTGGATCCCGTTGGGAACTGTATCACTCCGTCAACGTCTGAGCTGGACGACATCCTGACAGTCACTGAAACTAGCAAAGGTTTGAACTTTGAGTATTTCTGGGAGAAAGCCCACGCCAGACGGGGCTACAAACCTCTCCCCCCTCCTCAGCCAATCCCAACTGTGAACAATAACCACAGACAGTCTTTGGACACGCCCACTGTGGTCCCGGTGATAAGTGCCCGCAGCCCCTCCCTTGCTAGTGAGTACTACATCAGATTGGAGGAGCACACGCCCCAGGACAAATCACCAACTCTGAAAGGGAAGGTGCAGTCCTCTTTCCGTTCTGACTCGGTTTGCCCTGGAGACATGGAGCTGGTGGAGATTCGCAGTGGAATGCTGGGAAAAGAGCGGGTTCCCTATTGTTCTGACATATGTGGTGGTGGAAAAGGGATCCAGACTGTGCGATCGAGTGAGGTTCAGCTCCAGGTGCCCAATACTGGTGTGGCTGAATTTAGAGACACTCTGAGCAGAGTGACAGACTTCTCAGTGGTAGATCTAGGAGATGATGAGGAAGAGGAAAAGAAAAAGAGCAGTGACGCAGATAAAAAGTCATCTTCGTCTCAAGCACCAGTCCTCCCTCCTAAGCCTCGCTCCATGTCCATGTCATCAGCCAACCACCTCCACTCGCGCCCCCTCCCTGCCCCTCCTCTTGGATACAGAGGACTGCCTCACTACACAATAAGTGGAAAAATTGAGACAGATCCCCACCATATGAGCAGCTGCCCACCCTCTACTTTCGATCACCTGGGGCTACATCGGCCCAGACAGACTTTACCCCCATCCCCATCCCTATCTCCCTCCCTGCCCCCATCGAGCCACCCCATTTATCCTGCACCCCAAATGTGTCCTCCACCAGTCCCTCCTCATTCCAAACCACTAAGAAACTACAACACAGTGGACTCTTACTCAAGATACAGTAAGGCGCAGATGCAGAGATCCAACAGAGACCCACTATCCTGTGATTTGTCAGAAAGAGAGGGCAACATCAGACATGCAACGTCACTGCACAACTCAAAGGAGACTTCTTATTCACGTGCAAAAGACTTTGACTCTCCTATTCGAAGAGAAAACCCACTGCGCCCCATTTATCGCAATTTACCCCGTCCACAGCCTGCAAACCCCCAGATTGAAAGGCAGTCGTCATCCAGTCCTACCTACTCAGACGAGGATGACTCTCCCTTCATGTCCCCTGAGAAATCTGGCAGTGGGACTACTGTCACCCATTCCAGTCTCTCTGAAGATGCAGACCCAGCTGCAGAGCTCTTTTCCAGGGGAATGAAGAGGACTCAGTCACGGCTTGACACCATCCTGCCCGCTATTTGGAAAGAAGATGCCGAACTCCAGGCTGAACGTGTGGCCGCTGCCAAGAAATCCCCCATGCATTTGTTTTTGACAGAAATATCCAGTGTGACAGAGACAAATGAGTCCAAGTCAGAAACGTCATGGGAGGATGACAGGGATGAGAAAAGAGAAGGTGAGCGATGGGGGAACTTTATTTTGCCCAACAGAGGGATGCGGCGTTCGCAGTCGCTGATCACAGAGCTGGGGTCAGCAGGACAGTCATGGGGGCCAGAGAAGCACAGCAACAAGACAGGGACTGAGGAGCAACACACAGTCACTAAAGATTCATGCCAGAGAGATCTTTTTCTCACAGAGATTGACACAGGAAGCATAGATGTGGATGTAGATTTGGAAGTAGGAACAGAAAATGACCCTGTAAAATACCTCTATCCTTCAGGGTCCAGATTGCAGCCCTACGTCTGTGCTCCTGTCTTTCCCTCATACTCTGAGGCTGAGGAGGCCTACTCAAAGGGCATACGGAGATCTCGCTCCTTACTCTCTGAGATCACAATCGGAAAGCAGGAGCCTGACCTCTTACAGACTGAGAAGGAGCCACGGAGAACAGAAATGACCAGGGAGGAGTTCCTCAAAGAGATCCAGTCAGCAGAGACCTTTCTGACTGAAATCATATCGAGACAAAATGCTGCAGCAAACAGGAAGGAAGCAGAGTCGTCTTACTCTCCCACTCCGCTGTCCCCTGAATACGAGTCCATATGCATAGACCCGAACTCTGCTCAGACCATCAGGTTTCAGTCAGAGAGCTCTATGCGAGCATCCAACCAAGGCAAAGATGACAACCAGACTGAGGCCATCTATGCTCAAGTGACCAAGCGTGCTAAAAAGAGTGAGATAAAGGTTTCCATGAGACCTGAGATCCCAGTCCTTCATATTGGTTCAAATAAACCACTTAAACTGGATAGCCATGGAAGTAATGCTGACCACTGCCAATCTGAAGAGTTTGTGTTTTCAGAAATCATGCCCAAAAATGGTCTTCTGCACAACCAGACACTTTCATGTAAGAAAGAAGAGGATGAGGGGTTGGATGGTCCTGCTTTACCTGCCAGAGGAGAGGAAAGAGACAGAGAACTCTCAGAGGAAACAAACACTGTGATATTACGTATGAATGAACTGCTTGTTACAAGTGATAGTCAAAGGGCTGCTGTTTTAGGGAATGGGGAGTTAATGAAAGATGACCCACAAGCAGCGAGCGGTCCGGAGAGAGGAGATGAAACATGTGGAAGAACTGATAACTTTTCACATGGGACTGCAATTGAAAAGCACCACACTGATAACACTGGCTCTGAAAGCAATGTGATTTCTCAAAAAAGCAATGAAAGTTTATCAGAGACCAAAAGAGAAAATTCACAGATACACAATGAGAATAATCAAGAAAAACACAGTCATGTTGTCCAAAAGGAGGCAACTCCTGCTGCCACTCCGACCACTCCAGACTGGGACAGATCCTCCGATGTCTCACTCATGACCCCCACTGATTCGGTCCTGTCACCTATGACTTCCAGCTCAGCTGACTGCCTCACACCTAGTGACTCATGGACAGGAGGAGGAGTGGGAAGCAGTGGATGGAGGGCTCTGGGAAATGAAACACCACATCGAGACTCTGCATATTTCTCAGACAGCGACTGGGAGGGGGATGGGACCAGGAGGAGCAGCGATGGACTCATGTCCAGGCCGTGCAACGGTCGAGGAGGGGGGGATCGAGGAACTCTGATGGGGATAGAGGAAAAAACTGAAGAAGAGAGTGAGATGGGAGAAAAGAGTCCTTTGAGGAATAGTGTACAGATGTCAGAAAGCACAGAAAGGAAGACTATTGAAATATGTGTGGTTA
This sequence comes from Apogon talboti, assembly GCA_037367365.1. NCBI lineage: Eukaryota > Metazoa > Chordata > Actinopteri > Kurtiformes > Apogonidae > Apogon > Apogon talboti. Next base: position 3,627 of record JAPQRQ010037009.1, on the reverse strand, counting down.
CAAGTATTTATCAAAGTGAAAATGATGTCTCTCATTTAGGGGATGACAAAGAGACACTAAATAAAGGGCTGGAATCTGCACAGAGAGATGATTCTGGCATTTTCCACAATGAGAGCAAAAAGTCAGCACTTCTGAGTGATGGTCCCCAGGCCAAGGACTGTGTTGACTTAATTGATAAGTTGTTTTCAAAATTAGATGACGAGCCATTGAAAGGGCTCCAGGACGGTGGTGGATATCCGATAGACAACCACTACACAGATGGCATCATATCTCAGATAACAGATTGCAAATACAATGATTCTGCAGAAAATGACTTCAATCTACATTCCAGGAGCCAAGCTGAGACAAGTATTTTGATCGAGGCTGTATCTGGCAGTCAATCCAAGGATTGCATTTTAAGAGCCAGCAACAAAGAATACATAACAAAGACTGTTAACGATCTAGCTGCACTAAATACCCTTAAATGTGAAAATGATACTTTGGCTGCATCCCAAGCTGACGACACAGAGAGAGTGTTATCTAAGCTTAGCCATGAAACCCAGTCAGAAGTCGAGCCAAGACATAAAAAGTGTGTAGATGATAAAGAGAGTGATCTGACATGTCCTTCCTGGTCTGGGGAACCTGAGAAATGTGAAAAGAGGCTTGGTTTAGAGATTCACCACACCGACCGCAATGAGCTGGGCCTCAGAAACCTGCACTGTTCAGATGGTGGAGAGAACCAGAGGGCGGAGGTCACAGCAGACTCAGAGAAACAGCTGGCTGCTGCAGAGCTTAGTAACGCCATAAAGGAAAAATCACCCCTCAGAGGAGCAGCGGGGTGGATGGACTCTGCTAACTCCGTGGATAAAGACTCCTGTGAGGGTCTGAATGAGAAAGCTAAAGAGTTATGGAATACCATGGTGGAGAATGAAGACAGACTGGGATGTGTGGTGGTCACGGGAGAACTCGACTGTCACCGCTTTTCACAGAAGAACTTGCACTTGTGGCCTGATGAAAATGACCAGTGGGCCTCGCCGGAGAAGAGACGCCATGACACTGAGCTCACTTCTGAGTTTTTCTCGGGGTTTAATAATAAAGCGTGGGAGGTGAGCGAGCGGCTTGTAGTGGGTCAGGAGTTCTGGGACAACGAGGAAAATGATGAACTCGCTGGAAGTGAGCCTCACCCTGCTGTGTTAGAGGGCTGTGAGGACACTTGGAACGATGAAACACAGGGACTAGATGGAAAAATCTGCATAAAGGAAAAGTGGGACTCAAAAGATGATGATAACCAGCAAACTGTCCCAGTCACAAACATACAACAGGAAGAGAATGTCGAAGATCTAGGGGATACTGAGGGTTTTAAGAAAGATCAAAAGCAAGAAATCCCAACTATTGAAGTAGAGAATATAGAAACACCAGAGAAAGAAATCATGGAGCGAGCAGAGAGGGAGATTTCATCATGCACTGAGACAGTCAGGGACAGTGGAGGCCGAGTAGAGTCTACGGAGACAGAGGAGAATCAGAATTTTAACAGATGGCCTCAGAGTCACCTCCCTCAAGAAGAGGAGTCGACATCAACTGAAGAGAAAGAAACAGGCTCCAATTTAGAGAGCTACTTGAGCCACACAGGTATATCTATTTCAATTACTGAAGCACCTCAGGAGAACTTTGCAGAGCTGGAAAACGTAGAATCAGTCTTAGATTCAGAGAATGAAGTGAATCCATGGATGGAGAGACAATACATAGAAGAAAGGATAGGCATAATGAACTCTGAGGAGGAGTACAAAGACATGTCTCCTCCATCTAATCCCATGCAGGAGGAGATGGATCAGTCATATCAAATTGACAATTTCAGCTCTGTAGATTTTCCAAGTCCTCCACCAAGCATAGATCTTGATGTGCAAGATGATAAACTGGAAAGTTTAGATGACTCTTTTCCTAGTCCACCACCCTCTGTTATAGAGGCAGAGGAGTTTATTAGTCACATTAATCTAGAAGACTTTATTGCTGACACTGACACGGAGCCATATATTTCCCCAATACACAACACAGATATCCCAGAACCACCTCTGCAGGAGTTGCCACCAGCTTTAACTCAATGTAAAGGGATCTCGGCCAATCTGAACCTCTCCCCTGTGCACATAAAAGTGGACGATGCAACCACACTTACATCCAGCACAGCAAATCAGGAGGCACAAAACAACCAGCTCCAGAAAACATCATCTGCTACCCCGGCTTCACCTCAAGATGCCCTCAACACCCTCCCGAAATTATTGATTTCTGAGTGGAAAGATTTAGACGAGGAGCCCCTGGAGGATTTTGAAAAACTGGAGCAGTTGTGTTGCATATCCGGGGATGAAGACGACCTGTTCTTGGAGAACCTAGATCTACTGGAGTCCCTGAAGAAAACACCTGATCAGAAAGGCAGCAGTGCAGGTGACAGTGATACATCTGACAACATGTGTGGTTCCTCTTCCGCTGAAGATAGCAGAGTGAATTTAAAGGACGACGTGATCTCTGATAAGCTGACACAGTCTGCAACAAATGAGGTCCTGGACTCCCAAGATAAAGTTTCATCTGAAGAGGAGACAAATGGCACGCAGAGATCACAGAGTGTTTCATCGTGTCAAGCATCTGACGTCAAAGATCAGGGTTCTCTTTCTAAGATGACAACAAAAAATGGTCTCATGATGCAGGTGAGTTAAATTCCCAGGTTAATGTCTTCATCAGGACACTGTATCATTACACTGGGCTTCGTATTCAAGTTGTTGTGATACGTGGTCATTTTTTCAATCTAATTTTGGTAAAACGTATAAAAAAAATACCATGTGCATAAAATTTGAGCAAACGTGTTTTTTTGTGCAATTGGAACACTGAGATCTGCATTTGCATTCATTGTTGCCCATATCACCTGTAACATCATAGAAAAATAATTTACATTTAGAAATGAGTCTGTAAAGAATCCCGGCCTGTGAACTAATAATTAAAAACTGATAATGTTTCCGTAAATCCATACAGTCTCATAAATCATAATATCACATTGTTTAAGTGTATCAATATTGTTTTGCTCTTCTACTCTTTGAATTACCTTTGTGTGTGTTTTCACCATCTATTGTTTATTATTGTCATTTCAGGTGTGTGAGGAACGGCTACAATTCTCCCTCAGTGAAAATGTGAAGACAAATGTGCTTTGGGGGACGACTGTTAAAGATACAGTCACACTGAGGCCGTGGGGAGAACAAATGGCAGAGAGTAGCGGTGATGAGCTGGTCACTGTGGACGAGCAAAAAGAGGACGACAGGTATGAAGGCTGATGTTGGGAAGGTTAATAGATGACGGAGTACGAGTCACTCTTTTCAATGTAAAGAAGTAGATGAGATATTTGACTTACTCCGTCTAAATACTTGCTATATTTGATAACTCCTTTTAGCAAAGTTGGCAATAAAGTTGAAACAAAAGCAGATTACTGTCAGACCCTTATTTACCCTCCTGTTATGTTCATTTGTCAGGAACAGCAATGATGTTCCGGGTCAGTTTGACCCAGTGCATATTTAATTATCCAAAAGATGTATGAAACCAAAAAAATCCTAACAAACATTGTTAATATTTCATTAACAAACTCCATTACTAACTATTCTATCAATATTT
>JAPQRQ010037008.1:0-10049 GCA_037367365.1 Apogon talboti | reverse complement strand
TTATAGAACATCTCACTTCTGTTGTGCATCCAGTAGGTTATTTTCTCCAGGGGAACACAACTATTGACTTCACTTAATCACATTTGAATTGGGAGGTCGGTGTCTGACACCGACCGCCCGCAAGCTTTTTGGTGAGCTGTAACACAGAAGCGCACAACATTTAGACTCACTGCACGCCAAACGTTTGTTACACTGGTATAACCAAACACTGAAAACTTATCTTGGTGGAATCCAACTTCAAGATCTCACCAAAAATTGACGTCGCCCTGGCCTTGATCTCGTTCAGCCTTGGTAGGGCTGCGCAGACATAGATGGACAAGAGCCAGCGCGCTTTGGGCACCGGGTGCATGGTGGGAAGCGCCGCTGGCGGTGGTGCACCCAGTGCCCAGAGCTTGTGGAGCACGGAAAGGTACTGCATGGACCGCACCATCCACTCCCTGGTGTGCTGCTCCAGCAAGCAGGCATGGAGGCGAGAAGCACTGTTGCCCAGAGTGCGCTCGTTTAGCAGCCCAATCACCGGTCTGTCGCAGGCCAACCTGGGAAGGAAACTCAGAGGTTAGTAGAGAAAAACAACAAACGAATGCACTTCTGCATCATTGCGTTAGAAGATATGAATGTAACGTACTTGGACATGAGAACAGCTGGGAGTTGCTCGCGGTGAGCGACATCCAGCTGCCCTAAGATGTCCTGTGACCAGCCAGCCATCTTCTTGTGACATGAGCAGCATTCCAGGTACTCAGTGCCCATGAAGTACCAGCCGCTCATGTCCAAGACCCTCCGGATGGTCTTGTAAAGTCCAGCGCCCGTCAGCTTTGCCTTACAGATGGGGCATTGGAGGCGGTATGCCCACATCCTGTAAGGCACCCACAGGAAGAAGGGGCGCTGGAAGAAGGGGTGGGCTGTGGCGGGGGGCTGCGTGTAGAGGGGCCAGGCACCTGGTGGATACCACCAAAGGCGGAGTTCCTGGGTGAGGACAGCCTGCCCTGTGGTTGTCCTCCTGAACAGTACCCGGCCCACCCAGTCATGCTGCTCCTCGGGCAGCGTCAACCTCCAGGCACGTGGTAGCAGCTGGAACACACAATAGCGGCAGACAGTTAGTGTACCGAATTCAATAAAAAATAGAAATGTGCTCACACGCATGCACGCATGTACGTGCGCACACACACACACACACATAACTAAGCATACCTGTGCGCCAGAGGCTGACGGCTCTGCAGCAGGCCTGACCGGATCCGCGGCTGGGGCAAGAGGGGGGGTGATGGACTCCAGTGGCTGCTCAGCACCAGCAGAGGAGAGAGAGGCGGTTGGGACCGTGGCTGGTGGGGTGTTCCTGTATGAGTCTGTCAGTACATAATGAAGTTATGCATTACGCAGGCACCACACACACATATACACACTGAGTAGCTGGATATTCACAGTAATGCGTACTTGCCTTGAGAACCATGAGGATCGACCTCCATCCTCTACATTTAACTCACTGGTCATGTAGATGTTCATAAAATCTCAATTGAGGGTTATTCTATCAGAAACCAAGAAAAAACAAAGGAAGAAGTGACTTTCAGTAAATATAACAACATATTAACATAAACCCAGTGTGTCCATCCACTGTCACTGATCAGACTATAGGGGTTAATTATTGTTTCCTTCTGTTTTGTTGAGTTTGTGGTTTATTTTGTACATGTCAGTTACTTTGTTGGTTTATTCATTTTTATTCATTTTATTGCTTAGTTTATTCTTTTACTTAATTTGGGGTTTTTTTACTTGTTTTTTCATGTTACTTAGGTTTTTTTTTTACATTTTGTATTCATTTTTGTTAACTTCATTGAACATAAACCCAGTGTGTCCATCTACTGTCATTGATCCAACTCCAATTATTGACATGTGTTGATATGATTAGTGGACAACAGGTATTAAACAGTTTAGATCTGTAGATGGTTTAGGTCAATGGTGGATGTTTGAGTTTTTATGGGTTAAACTGCAACAATAAAACATGAACAAGTATATAAATTAAACTGCAATTTTAAAGTGCCTCAAATAATTGTAGTAATAATACACATAAAAGTGCATACATTAAAGTGCAATTTCAAAGTAAAGTGCCTCAGTCAGCTGCATGAATAAAATAAATAAAAGAAATGTACTTTTTTCACATTGAACTGCCAAAATATAGTGTATGAATGTACACAAATTCTTTGTTTAGGTGAAAATATCTGAAAGAAAAATATCTGAGTTAACAGCCTCAAAACTTTAGGAAACAGGAGGCATCTCTTCTTTTATGTGTGGCAATGGTGTTGTAGACAAAGTTTTTTACGTCCTTCCATGACCGTTGGGCTAAAGCCCTCTCTTGTTCCATGCATTTTGTGCAGTCGTTCTTGCCAGGACCTTTCCTCTCCTCTACAAACCTGCCCAGGTGTTTGTTTACAGCCCTCTTCTCTTCCTCACTCCAGCGCCGCCTCACATGAGGCTTACACGGGCCTATGAGTGACACAGAAGGTCTGTTAGATCATGGACATTACAATGTAGCTTTAGTGAAACAGAATATGATGGAGGCATTGAATTGTCATGTGCTTTTTTCCTCATTTCTTACTCACGTGTTTGTTGTTTTTTTGGAGGTGGTTTTTCCCTCTTTGTCAGCGGTATTCCTTGGCTCTTATCTACAACAAGAACACACAGAATATAATACAATTGTTTATGATAATATCTACATGGCATAGCACAACAGTCGGTTGACCAGAGGAAAGAGTGTTTTATAATAAAAATAGTTAACTCACCATGTGTATCAGAACTTGCTGTCTCTCTGTCGGAGAGGGGGTCCGTTCCCTTCGTGGGGGAGAATTCAGGATCTGCATCTAAAAAACAACCCAAGATAAGCTGGTGTACAGTAGCTGTACCATACATCTATGTGTAATCTGACGGTTGACTGTACCCTCATGTATAGGTTTGTATGTGCACCATCATCATCATCACTATCTCATACCTTCATCAACCACTCTGCCTTTCTTCTTTCTGATGCCACATGAGGAGGATGTGGGACGTTCACCTGCGAACATCAGCACTTCATAAATATTAGATCCAAGGAGTGAGAGACAATCAAAAGAATCCCCCAGAAACATGTCTGATATTAAAAGCCAGAGGTTGTAGAAAAGCAGTTCTATTTAGTACATTTAATGTCTAATTCATCTGAGTGTCTAATCTTAGACTGAACCGATGCTCATTGTGGTGCTCATTCAAATGAAGTGGTGCTCATCTATATTAGTCAGATCTAACTACAGACCAACATTGGCTCATGAAATCATATTCACTGATGGCAGTGGCTGATGGTTAATAAAATGATGTGTTGGAGCCACAATCAAGCAGCAGCTGACAGGACGAAGCCTCACCAATCTGCAGAAGACACTCTCTGTACTGTTTGTCCTTTAAGTCCATGAGGTGCTCTACAACGATGAGCTGGAGCCACATGCCTGACTGAGCTGATGATGGAACCAGCTTACCCAGTCCAACACCTTACACCCTCCCCATCTCTGCAGAGGGGGGCTAATACGTATACATGGGACTTCTTTATAATAAAAGACATGAGGGTATGGAGAGCACCCGTCTGGTACCACAGCTGACGACAGTCACATACCCTCAGCTCACATACATGTAGCTGGTGAATTACACTATAGAGGTCAAAACGCAAATTTATTTACTCAACTCTGGTAGATCAGTCAGGGAGACTATGACACACTGATTCACCATTTAAATGATGATTTTTCCTCATTGTTGTACTCACGTCGTTTCAGTCTTTTCTTTGTTTGTGGTTTATTCTTCTGTGTTAGCAGGATTTCTGCACTCTCATCTAAAACAACAACAGATAAACATTAGGTCCTGTTCATTGATCTTCTCAGGTACACTCATTCAAGAGTTCATGGATACAAGTGTTTATGATAATATCTATACGGCATAGCACAGGGGTGTCAAACTGATTTTAATTCAGGGGTCACATGCAGTTACATATAATCTCAAGTGGGTCAAACTAGTAAAATAATAACTGTAAAAAAGTAAAATTAAATTATGAAAACCATTACATTTACAAAGTTTAATTAAAAATATGAATAACATGAACAACCTGAAATTAGAAAATAAGGAAAATAAGTGGTTGACCAGAGGAAAGAGTGTTTTATAATATAAATAATTAACTCACCATGTGCATCAGAACCTGCTGTCAGATAGGGGGTCAGTTCTCTTTGTGGAGGAGATTTCAGGGTCTCCATCTGAAAAATAACACAACATAAGCTGGTGTACAGTAACTGTACCATATACAGTGAAAGCATCTATGTGTAATCTGACGGCTCTATATTTAATACACTGATCAAATATAATGTACAGCATCATCAGTGTCACATACCTTCATCTACTTCTCTGCCTCTCTTCCTTCTGACGACATCAGAGGTGGAGGTGGAACTTTCACCTGTGAACATCAGTCATTCTAAATTAGCCCTCAGTAGGGACAGACAAACAAAGAATGTTTTTATCAGTTTACTGTCCGTGCATTTCACACCTAGGTCTGACTGCAGTGAAACGAGACTCACTGAATTCTGTAAATTTGGCTTCGTGTTCAAGAAAGATACAATTATTTGTTCTTACATTCTTTCATTTTACTGTACATATTTCTGATTTTAAATGGTTAGATGGTGCTGTACTTGCCTGTTTGCTGACTTTCCTCTGAAGGTGTGCTTTGATATTCAAGGTCATCTTCACAGAATTAAAGTTTTTCAAGGCATTCCAATTCCTCCTCACTGGATGACGTCAGCGAAGGGGGATATTCTTCATCTGATTCTACATCACTGCTGGATTCGTTTTCAGTTGAATCCATTTTCTCCGAGACTTCACCCAGCTGTAAGGAGAGAGCATCATTAGGAGACAGTGGATGTTACAGTCTATATGAGCAGTGAAGACGTCTGTTGTACAATAGTTCAAGGACCTGTTAGATATGCAACTCTACTGCGTCTTGGGGGACATTAATTCTCATAATAACTCAACTGACAACAGGTCTTTGTATGGTTGAAAGTTTAAGTGATGAAAAAAGGCATAATGACAGGTTTGGAAAAATACATACCTCTGGTGAAGTGTCAGCCGTTCGTGCTGGTCTGTCAGTCATTTGTCTCTGGACATAAAACCAAAGGAGACAGAAACATAATTATATCATCTTTCATTTGGGGAACTGAGACTAACAACCAAACATAAACAAACATATGAGTCAATCATTTCAGTTCAATAAATTCAATGAAGGACAAACCCTCCCAAATAATAAACATCACATGTAAAATATGCAACAACCAAATATTTGCTTTAATTCCATGCTAACTGTATTTACTCTGTAACCATCTTCTGGATTTCAGAAGTGCATCAAAATAATCAAGTAAGTTCTTGAGATAAAAGCATGAGTTTTTATTCATAAATGATTGCACGAGCTGTTTATGACGTGGAATAAAAATTTTCACCACTTATTTAGGTGAGACATTTTTACTTCAATGTCAATTCAATCTGAAAATAAAAACACTAAGACTTATAACCTCAGAATTGGTTTTTCCTGAAGTATTCAACAGCATTTATATTATTTAACTTTAAAGTTGAAGCTAATGGTAATGCACAATATTTGCAGAGCATTTCATTTTATCTAAAACAATGTGCAATGCACATTAATTAACAGGCTGCCTGTATTTGGGTTTTTTTTTGCAAAATAGTGTCAGAAAATAATTTTTTTTACAAGTTCTTTTACACCTTTTTTCAGTAAGAAATGAACTATCAATATAGGTCCATTAGTACTTTTTCTTCTTCTTATTATTATTATTATTATTATATGTAATAAATTCTTAAAAATGTGTGTTCCAGCGAAAAAACACTTGCATTTTTAATATTATTATAAACTGTAAATGTTCATGATGAAACTATGAGATTATAATAAGATTATAATCACAAATAGACGTTCCTCTCTGTTCCATGTGTTGGTCCACTGTAGTTTGTCTAGATCATTGTGTGTCCATGTTGTTGTTCTTTTTGGTTCTTTCTAGTTCATGTTGATCCTGTTGATAGTCTGTGTTCACTTTGTGAAGAGCCCCTCATTTCACTGACACAAACATCCATCATCTGATTCACATACACACACTGCATCTGTGTATGAACTGGATACATCTGGACAGAGGTTTACACATATATACAAATATACACACATTTACAGAAGGGTTACACATACAATACAACTGTCAACAACTATACAAACAGTGAAAATACAGATAAAGACACTGAAAAAGCAACAGTGGCTAAACAAAAACTGTCAAAACACATTAGTAGAAAACTCCAAAACAGCACTATCAGTACTACACAATTATTTACTAGAATTCACAGCAAAAACACAGCTAAAACCTGCTAAAACACTGCTGAAGCATCTGTCATTGACTGCACCTACTGTAGTCTGCATGCACCTCCACCCCTCCCCAACAGGCAGTGGCCCCCCTCTACCTAAAGTATTACTAGCAGAAAGCTCAGAATCCCAGCTTTCCAATGAATTTTCATCACTAGGCAAATGATTAAGAAGGTACGTGAATGGAAAATGTGGCACTGGTTACACAACCATCTTTAAAGGGTTAACAACATACAAACCCATGTAAACAAGTCAGACTGAGCCACACAACCACATTTTATCTGCAGTCGTCAAATACACCGTCAAGTATACCAACTCACATTTAAATAACTAATGACATGAAGGTGGGGCTAACATGGAGAGAAACAGGCCCATAAATCACAACAATCATCTCAGTCTTAACGAGGGTTGCCACCTTTCAGAAATGAAAATAAAGGACGCCCACCACGGCTCCTCGGGGCCACTACCACCCAAGGAGTGGTATATTTCATTTTGATAAAAGCATTTAGTCATACTTAAAGTTTGAAGTGCTTTATTAACACGGATCTGTTATTGATAAACTGTATAGTCACTGCAGTGTGCAATAATAAACATAAATATTAAGGAAAACAGACCAATGAACAATCATTATGTGATCCATGAGGACACTTTTACTTTAAGAGGAAATAAAAAATAAAAATACTTGCAAACTTGTACATCTATCCTAATTCATGGGCCCCAAATTCTAAATTAAATTCAACATTATGAATTTTGTATTGTTTTGCAATACAGTATTCTCCAAAAACATAAACAATTGAATGTAGAATACTGTACAAAGAATTTTTCCACAAACATTTTTTTTAATATAAATCTTATCTTAACAAAATGAATGTTTTAACTTATGCGTGTATGCATTTATTTATTTATTTACGTATTTAGTACTGTTAAAATATCAGAATTCTGAGTGAATTTTTCTTTAGATAGGTAAAGAACATTTATTGATTATATATAGGCTATTAAATAAATGTTTATTAAAAACTTAAAAGCATTTAAAAACTTATAAACAACTTAGGCATTTATTGAGTCACTAGAATACTGTAGAGTCTATGGAAACATCATCATGATTATAAGCATCCTCTGGTAAATTCACATCCATATACTGTAGGAAATCTAGCTGATCACATCATGATGTCCTTTACCGTGTCGACTTCAGGAGATGATTGGGGTATAAAAAACACCATGAGCAACAGAAAAAACAGGCCCACATCTTTTTCAGTTTGCCTTGTACCCACTGCCTCTAACGCTGTTAACCCAGGGCTTCAACTCCTCCCACTCACGTCTGTACATTTGCAAACATTTTTGCTTCTTTGGACGTGGTGGAGTTTCAGATGTAGATAGGGTTCGAATTTTATTTTTCTAAGGGAGTCTCTATCTCCAAATAACTACCCTAAATATAATTATATCGACGACGTGCGGTCTCCCAGAGCGACAGCCACAGACACAAACTTGTACATCTATCCTTATTCATGGGCCCCAAATTCTAAATGAAATTCAACATTATGCATTTTGTATTGTTTTATGATCACAGGTTCTGTCTGAAAAGAGTGGCAACATTTTAATCAGTGAAAGTGTGGAATCACACATTTATAAAGCAAAGCATTTATTTCATTTATGGTCTACGATTGGACAGATAGGGTTAATAGTGAAAGAACAACTGTATTAACCTTCCATGGACAGGAACATCTACAGGTATTGAAGGACACAGACAGTGAACACCCACATTTGTCACTGCGGTCATTTGTCCTAATGTGATACTGTCCTTTTAAACAAAAATGATGAGTGTCTAACACCACAGACAGATGGTAGTCTACAGACCTACAGTTAAGATATGAGGACAAGATCAACTGGGTTCAAATGGTCCAGTGTGTTCATTCAAGTGCTGCCGGAACAACTGTCAATCACATTCTGCATCCGCCCCTGGAGCGCTTTTACACACAGCACAACTTAACATCTTTCATGATAATACCGTACGGGGATGGAAAATGAGCTTTATTTATGATCCAAATATAATTCCAATATTTGGGGACCCCCACAGATTTTTGACTTTGTGCTTTCATGGGAACCTGTCCTCACTCTATGGGAGCTGAGCTCCTCTGGCTCCAATGGAATTCGGACACTGGGTGTAGACATTTTTAAATGCTCGGTGCCTTTGCGTCAGGTCCTCACTACATAGGTCCTACTAAGATTAAACTGGATGCCCTTAATATTTCCTGTGTTTTACTTTGTTCATTATACAGTTCTGATGAGTGCGACAGACATGTATGATACATTTATAAAAATATGGAACAATTTGCAAAGGACAATTCCGTATTTTAAAAGATGGGTGGCAACCCTAGACCTTAACCTTAAACTTATTTTAAAAATCACATAAGTTTTCACATGGTTATTAACACCCATCACTCTGAAAATAAAGAGGTTTATCTTTACATTATTATCATTAACATTAAAAACTATTCAGAAGTTAAAGCTAGCAGCTAGCATTAAAAAGTTAAAGCTAGTAGCTATCATTACTTTACACAAGGAAGTAAAAGTACGTCAGACTTGCTCAGCTCTTACCTGTAATGAAAGTGAGGAGTCAAAGCGTCCTTCACAGCGGTTATGATGATCTCTGAGTCAATGAATCCTCCTCTGAAACCTTTCCAGTTTGCTGTTCATTGCTCGCAGTCCTCTGCCTGTCCTGCGCATGCGCTCTGCCCCCTGCGAAGTGAAACGTATCATTTACTGCAGGTAGCGTGGCAGGGTGGGGGATGGGCACCGACTCAGACTAAGCATGAGAGACACACAATATTCTCCACTTGTGCTGTGAGACTCTAAGGCCTGTTTAAGTGAAGTAATATGAATATGTATAGTATGCTACAACTACCACAATAATGCTAGCAGCTAGTATTAAAAAGTTAAAGCTAGCATTAAAAAGTTAAAGCTAGCAGCTATCATTACTTTACACAAGGAAGTAAAAGTATGTCAGAGTTGTTCAGCTCTTACCTGTAATGACAGTGAGGAGTAAAAGTGTTCCTCACGGCAGTAATGATGATCTGTGAGTCTCTCAATCTTCCTCTGACTCCTTTCCTGTATGCCGTTTGCTGCCACACAGCCTCTGAACTGAATTAAAGTTCACCGTCCTCTGCCTGTCCTGCACATGCGCTCTGCGCTCTGCTCCCCGCGAAGTGAAACATTGTATCATTTACTGCAGCTAGAAGGCAGGGTGGGGGATGGGCACAACTGAGACTGAGCAGGAGAGACACACAATAGTCTCCACTTGTACTGTGAGACTGTAAGGCCTGTTTAAGTGAATGGAAGGATAGAAATACAGCACAGAAAGACACCAGGAAGATGAGTGACTGAGTTTAACACGGAAAAGGCAAATAAACACTTTAAAAAATTAGAGATTTGTGGAAATTTTAATGTTATATTTTAAATGCTTAACAATTAATTGTCAAATGAATTAATATGAATATATATAGTATGCTACAACTACCACAATAAATTAACCCTTAGTGTGGGAGTTTCTTTCTATGACTGTCATTTGTGAATGACTCTATTAAACTGTCTTCCATATTCCTGTATGGTTTGGACGTTTGTATATAAACTACTGTTACAGTGAACCACTCTT
>JAPQRQ010037006.1:0-10055 GCA_037367365.1 Apogon talboti | reverse complement strand
AGTTTAAATCCAGTTGTTCCATATATAGATTGTCATTAAATTCACTCGTTTACACATTTGTGGTATGTGAACATTATAAAATAACAACTTGTGCAACACACACATAAAGATGACATGACCGAACCCGAACAGCACTCCTAAATTTTTGTCCGAACCCAGCCCGACCCGTCAGGTTCCGTTGGACTCGGTTTAGGTTGCAGTCCTCTATTCTGCGGACTGTCAACCCACAGTTCATCAGCTATTTGAAACGGGTCTGGAAGCTTTTCACTAAATACTGTTAACTTTGCGTTGTACCTTTCACGATCATCAGCACAAACGTATGACTAAACTAGTCATACGTATCTCTTTGATTTTCCTTTTTGAGCAGATATTTCTAAAACGACAACAGCAGTGGTTGTTTAGCTATGTTTTGTTATTAGCTGGAGCGGTGCTTTTGCCCTCCATCATACTGCTCATGTGCAGGATTACCGGACATAAACAATAACATGCAAGGTGTCCATAGGCACTGAGCCGTGGAGCTACAATTATATATAAGGTTTATTGATGATATGATTTCACCAGGATCTATACATATTCTGATCTGACATATTTGTCATAAAACTCACTGTCAGTCTGAGAAAATATATAATTACAAAGACTATACACTTTTTTTTAAAAAACATTTTAATACTCTTTTAATACTTTCCTACTTGTTCTGAAAAACAAGATCAAATGTGTGGCATCAACATTTTTGGTGTTAGTGTATCATGTGAGACCAGAGATGTAGCTATTGCTGTGCTGTTCACACTAAACTAGATGCTGCTTTACTATTCTGTCTGACCGAAAAGAAGTCCCCACTTGACTAAGTCAATAGATATGAGGCCTACGTTAGATTAGGTCTAGGTTCAACAATGTTATATGTCCAAAAATTACAGAAATAAATGTTGTGACATTGGATAAACTTAACAAAATGATGCCACATCTAAGTCAAAACTTAGATCTTAATATCTTAATAAGACTACATTTTATAGCATTGGACTATTTTTGGCCAGTCTGTACTTTAGGGTAAATACAACTTTCATGACTTGCAAAAGCAAACAGTGTTTTGATCCTGTTTGACTTCTGTTGTCATTTACACGTATGATTATAGTTGTCCTTGATCTGCTGAGTGGTGTTTAAGATATCTCTGCAGCTTCAGTGTGACCAGACTAGTATTGATTTTCATTTCTTTAATGATTTTTTACCTTGCTCTCTATGAACAAGGTATTGGCCATGTATCACATGCAACAAAAGATGCAGTCCATTGAGTTGTTTCACACTAAACTATAGATGTCTCTTTACAATTTTTTTTAATGACAAACTGTGACTTTCCTTAATCTTTTAAATTGACAACCATCATATGTGGAAATGGGGGCACAAGTCAGACAATATAAAAAAAAAAATATGTCTCTTGCCACTGGCTGCCAGTCATATTTTTTCCACCAAGGTCCATAGGGCACATTGGAAGGACTTCGGCTCTCTATACTATTAATGCAACCAATACATTAAACCTCATATAAACTGAAAGAGGAAACCTGGCGTTTGAATATTCACCCCGTCAGCAACCCCATGTTAGCTTAAAGGGGTTAATGAAGTGATAATGACTCACTGATAGACACATGGCGCTCCATAATGACTGTAATATTTCATTGTAGCAAGCATTAATCAAACTCCAATCCTAATAACCCAACATGTTTCTTCATCACCATGGCCGTGTTCTTTTCCACTGCACACATCTTCTACCTCATATTGTCTGCTGGTATATTATGTAAATCAGTCATCTGTTTACCCTACAGCAAACAGGAACATTTAGTTCACTGGCAGAACAAACCAAGAGGAAGTGATTAAAGAAAGAAAAATTTGATCGAAACTGATATATTCTACTAATCCTCTTTGATGCTTGCTGCTCTAGTCAGCTCCCTTCATGGATCCTCATTATTTCTGAAGGGTTTCGAGAATGCATTGTATACAGCACCATCTACATAATAATTATTAATTTTTCTACTTTCTTTAACTTCACTAATAGATAGGTAGAGTCAGTACCGGTTCTCCCAATATGCACACAATGCACTTTGCGTAGGGCCCCACAAAGTAATGGGGGCCCCTCCATCACCTCTCTAAGCATTTAAAATCATCTAGTTGATTATATTCAGCTGTAATCAAGATCTAATCTAGAATATATCCTCTGGAATTTACTTCTTCTGCCGGTAACACTGGTAACTGGTCAGACTAACTTGTTACCGTTTGATTGACACCTAACTTGGCTAACCTAAAGCTTCCCAGGGGTTACTGATAGGAGGAATATCCAACCAAGTGTTAGAGACACATAAATGGTCAGGCCCAGCTCACACCGCTGCTGTTCCAACAAAAGGTCATGTGATGAATCTGAAGTCACGGGTGGATAGCCAATGAGCTGCTGACCACGGGAATGAACCATGTGTGGGGTGTACGTGTAAGATTTAAAGGCAGAGAGCCGGTGTAAATACATGTTCGTTGCTGCTTTTTTTGGTGTGTAAATTGTGTACCCTCATAGTTTTTTATTATTTATATCATAAATATATATCATATATATATTATATACTAAATAAAGAAATAAATATATATTATTTATATTTATTTTTATTATTATTTATATAAATTTTACTCGACAAGTACGAGTACGAGTACTATTGAGCAGACTGCTGTTGGGACCAAGAATTAGCCAAACAACTCACAGAACTTTTACTGTGACAGACACATCAAAGAGGTACAGTAAACAGGCTATTGTAGGGTGAAGCAGACATATAATTAAAAGAATAACGTTAGGTAAGATATGGTGCAAATATGACCCATAATGTGTTGTATAGCTTGATTTTGTCAGTTATGTATTGCAGTGTGACATTATACCAAATTTTCAAAAGTGGAACAGTATGTCCCCTTTAATACATTCTCTTAAATTCCTTCAAAGGCTTCACTACATATATTAAATAAGTCTGGGGAGACATTTTGAATTAGTTTAGTTAGTTTCAGTCAGCTCTCATTTATCTGAGTGTTGATCCAGATCTTACAAATCTTGGAGGGGGGACCAGAGTACGCCGGCTATTTTTATATGAATAAACAAAAGGAAAGGGCACTGACAGCTGGCTAATTTTTCCCTTTGATGCAGTGAAACAAAATGAGCAGTGAAATGAACAAGTGACCCTCCGTTTGCACAGGCTCATGTGTGATGAGGAAATTTGACCTAAAATTCATGAAATATGTATTCATAATGGAATTTTTTTATTTATTTATTTTTTTTACTTATTCTGGGCCTATTTCTGATGCTTTGTGGGGACTTAATACACTACAGCCCCCTGCTGTTGACAACTGGAAGTTAATTTGTGAATCTCAAAGGATTGGCGCCTTCATTCATCGAGAGCTTGGACAGATAAAAACAGATGTGAGTGGCTGAGGGGAGGCTGAGTCCTTGCCGGGTGCTGTTCACCCTTCATCCTTCATCTACTCTGCTTCTATTTGAACTTTGTTCAGTTGAGCTTTGAGACAGATAGATGCACAGTCAGTGTAGTGAGAGAGACTATGTGAATGTGCTGGCATGCAGCTGTCTCCCAGCACCCATCAGCCATCACTTTAATCTGCACAAAGCCAAGTCACACAGCCGTAGTGTGTTACATAAAAAAGATGGATCCAGTCTGACCTCAATCTGCTTGAATCTGGTGTTGCACTTGAGTTTCTTATGAGGCATTAGCATTCAGAAGTGGTGACTTTATGAAGGTCTAGCCACAGTGAAAGCTGAAGAGACCTTTGCATGTTGTTGGATGATTAAAACAGCTTTGAAGTTGAAGTTTTTGTTGAAGGAATAATTCATGTGCTGATACAGCTCATTTATTTCTGTGTTAATTGTTTGTCTCTCCTCATGAGATGGTCTAAGAAGGATGTGTGCTTAACATAGTAATACTGATGCCAATGTGTCTATGCATTTCTTCAGTCTTTATGTTTTCTAAGTGGTCTTATTAAAGAATCAGTATGTAAGCATTGTGCACACTCATGTGATAATGTGAAGTTTATGTTGGATTTTGCTTTGTGCTGGTAGACAATTGATTGTTAACCTCAGCAAACTTTTACATCATCCCTGTTTTGCTCTAAAGTTAGAGTTGTTTTTTGCCTCTGTGTAAAAAGCCCCACGGCGCCTGAGTTTGGAAAAAATTGTAACAGAGACAATCACAAAAGACAAGTAATTTTTGGATCAACATATACATATGATTGACAATTTAAAAGATTATTTTACGAGTCAAGAAAGTTTGTTTTAAACTGTTGAAGTATCAGACTGTGAAAATACATAAAAACAAAGACAACACACTAGAAAGTCACAGAGGTGATGTCATTGTAACTTTCTCTCACCACAATCATCGCCAATCATTGAGTCTGAAGATGTCTTTGCACCTTCAACATGATCAGACTTGAGTTTGACATCTTTTAATAATTTTTACCTTATTTTCAAAGAGCAAGGTGAAATATACCAAGTAATAGCTATTTGGTTGTTGGTGGTGTGGATCATATGCAACAACTGATGCAGCTCACTGAGCTGTTAACACAAAGTAGATGTTACTGTACTGTCCCTAAAACAATCTGCAACTTCCTTCACTCATAAACTTATCTTTTAAATTACGAACATCATCCAAAGTGAAAATGGTGGTAGAAGTCAAACAGGGTCAAATGATTTTTCTCTCACCATTGACCACTGCTCATATTTTTAACAAAGATAGGTCCCACGGCACACTGGAAGGGGCAGGACTTTAGCTATCGATACAGAACATTGGTTTTCAAGTTTCAACGGTAGCTTTGCCAGTCCAGTCTCTGATCCTGTTTATTTCATTTAAAAAAAGAAAATGTAATCTTCAATTTAATTAATACCACATACGCTATTCAAGATTCTTTACAAAATACTATGTTTCTGATTAAATAAATTCATTTGTGTTTTATTAGAACTGAAACAGATCATATCAATCTATTTAATTCCAGAAACACACACAACTAGCTGTACTTGTGTATAATAAATGGCCTTTCCAGTACAGTTTGAATAGTAATAAGTTGGGTCCTGTATGCTAGCTCATAGCAGCAGATGGAGGAGGTTCTTCTCTCCAATGTTTACATAAACACATAGAACCCTAATCATTATGCCTGAATAGTGTGGTTTAGTTTCCTGTAAACTAATTTTCCAGCCACCTGGAGTCAAAGTAAGATGTGGTTGTATACCTGAAAATTACATTAGTGCCCTGATGGGCTGCACTTACTGTGCTGTTATTACTAAATGCAGCCACATGATCATAAAGCTTTCCTGACTAAACCCTGCATTCATTTTATTCCCTCCATCCCTCTAATTCAATCTCCTGCACCAACACTAACTTTTTTACATGCTGTTGTCATTGTTCTCATCTTCCCTCAGTTATTTATGTACACATAACAGAGGTGGCATTCTTTTAGTGTTATTGCCTCTTGCATTGCCATTTTTGTCTTATTGGTTGCTTTCTAGCATTTTCATCTTGGTATGTTGTCTTTGTCTTGCATCACTTTAAAGGAGTTTTGTTGTCTTTTACATAATTTTTTATGGTATTTTTGTCTTGTTGTGACTTACCTGAGTATCATCTTGCTATATGTTTTTCATTTATTGTGTGTGATATTGTGTGTGTGATGGTTACACCAAAGGAAAATTTTTGGTATTGTCCATCAAATTACTTTGTAATTTGGTTGTAATTAGCTTAATAAAAATAAATAAATAAAAATGACTGACAATACCTCCAAATCCATTATCACTAAAGTAAAAATCAGATTTAAAATGCCAGAAATAAAAAATACAGATATTTGTAAAAAAATTGTAGGTAGTAAAAGTTAAAAGACCAGTACCATTACTTCAGAAAATTTTTAGATACCTGAAAAATCTTCTGAAGTAATGGTTAAGTTTTTGTACATACTGGTTTTGACACATTCATACTCACACTCTGATGCTGTCAACTGTAGTTAATAATTAGCAGGACATGCTGAAGCCCTTGGTGGAATCAGCTGCTAATCTGTTCCCACTGGTTGAGCTGAGAAAACAAATTAAGCAGCTAATGAGCACTATGCCGTCATTTGAAGGCCAGTGATCGATCCTCACCAAAACAAATCAGTTAGCACAGAGCACACATATCCACACACATTTCTCTTATCACAAAGGTGTGCACTCAACACAGAAACAGAGCAAAAGGATGATGGTGGTGCTCACTTTCAGACCTTGATGGAGGTTATTAAATGAGACATGTGAGTTGCGCATCAGGCCAAATCTGCAGGGTTTACTCCTACTATGGCATTTCTCTTCAAGGTTATATCATTCAGACTACCACAACAGTAACTCAAAGGACAAAATAATCAGTATCCAGACTTACTTTCTGGTAACTATCCAAACTGACGGCTGCTATTTGTCCAGTGCGTTTTGTTGTTTATGCTGTTCACAGATAAAATTATTGTCACTACTTTTCTTTCTTTCATTTCCAAGATTAGGTGTTACATAATGTGTGTGCAATGGTTCAACCTTACTTGTAAGCTTACACATACAGGTTATAACTGGGGTGATTTTAGAACATTATTAAATCACACTTGGAATATTTTCGACAAAACCATAATCTTAGCTATTTAGGAGCAGGCTTTGCTATTCAGGTAAGGGTTTAAACAAGGTTTCAGCACTACAGATTGAAAAATAATCAAATCCACTATCTAACTGGTGTATGGAATCAACTTGGCTATTAATGTATTAAGGTTTGCTTCATTTTACTGTTTAGTTTAAAAATTTCTTATAGACAATGTGCACTGCAAATTGCATCCCAATCCTCAGATGATTTCCTCATATTTAAACCTTATAAAATAATTTATGGGTTTGCTCATACTTTCACTGAAATGTTTTTCAGATTGGTTCAGACTGTTGGTAAATCAATTTTCATGTAATTTTACAATAAAGAGTTTAATTATTCATTCATTCATTCATTCATTCATTCATCTTTTGAACCCGGTTTATCCTCACTAGGGGATCGCTGGAGCCTATCCAAGCGACCAGCACTACAGTAATTTTCTCAGTTGAAAGCTATCCTAAAAACACTTACCTTATGAGTTTCACTTTCAGTATATAAACTGTAAAGTCATTTTCATAAATTAGTTTTCATTCATTTAAAAATTTTCCTGTTCACTCATATTCATAAAAAATATTTTATTAGTTTGATGATATTTTCTGTTGTGAATCAATGTGTATTCAACTGCCTTGATATGTTTTCAAAAGTTTTGGATATGCTATGGAATGTCAGTCATTGTTTTTTGCCGTGATCATTTGATCACGTAGCCGACTTCATTTTTGTGATAACACTGTTTACCTATGTGTGAAGTTCCAAAACCGGAGAAAGCTCAAAAAATCCAACAGAATGACCTTATTTTTGTGACGACCTGTCTCCAAGATATTTCACATATATATACACACACACAACTGTCCTTAGTTGACAGAACTGGGGCAAAGACCAAGGTGTAAGGCATCAAGGCTGCTGGGGATTTAACCCTTGCGCAGTACATACAATCAGTCATTCACACAGTCGTTTACAGCTGAGCGCACACTAGGCGTTCTCTCACTATCACGGAGGATTTATTTCAGAGACACCACACACACGTCTACATGTACACTCCCCTTGATGTACAGAGAAATGCATTTTAGGTGCTTGTCATTTCAGTGAAAATGTAGCTGACAGTATCTGTTCTCAGACGTATTTCCCTTCCTCCCCTATGAAAACAACAGAATGTGAATTGCCGTCACTTAGTCATGCTGAGGGTGCAGCTGTGAGCTAAAGTCTGGGTACTACAAGCCTCTGCTGTTTGGGCTAATGTTGTGATTACACACTAGAGACGGGAGCTTGTGAAAGTGGGTCTGTGGGCAGTACCGGTTCTCCCAGTACGCACACTATGCACGTTGCATAGGGCCCCACAAAGTAATGGGGGCCCCTCCCTCACCTCTCTAAGCATGTAAAATCATCTAGTTGATCATATCCAGCTCTAATTAAGAAGATATCCTCCATAATTTACTTTTTCTGCCAGTGACACTGGGAAAGCTTGACAGACTAACTGGTTACCTTTTGATTGACACCTAACTTGGCCAACCTAAAGCTTCCCAGGGGTTACTGATAGGAGGGATATCCAACCAAGTGTCAGAGACATGTAAATGGTCATGCCCAGCTCACACCTCTGCTGTTCCAACAAATTAGATTGCCTGATGAATCTGACGGGATGGGCGGATAGCAAATGAGCTGCCGAACATGGGGATGTGTGGGGTGTACGCGTAAGACTTAGAGGCAGAGAGCCGGCGTAAATACATGTTTGTTGCTGCTTGTTTTGGTGCGTAAATTGTGCGCCCTCATAGTTTTTTATTATGTATATCATATATATTATTTATATATTTATTATTTATATTTATTTTTATTATTTATTATTATATTTATTATTATTTATTATTTTTTTCAAAACGTTATCCAAACCTATCCAAATTTGGCCACATGGATTCGCCAAATGGTCCCTGTGTAAAACTTTTAAACATAACCACAGAAAAAATGCTCTAAAATTGACATTTTTACAGATAACGTTCTCCAATTTGAAATGTAAATTGTCAAGACATTGGTGTGTTGGTAAATCAAATTCAAACCAAATTTTATTTATACAGTGCCAAATCATAACAGAAGTTATCTCATGGCACTTTACATATAGAGCTGGTCAAAACCAGACTCTCAAGTTAATTTACAGAAACCCAACAGAATCCTCCAGAAGCAAACACTTAGTGACAGTGGCGAGGAAAAAATTCCTTTTAACAGCCAGAATCCTCGAGCAGACCCCAACTCCTGGAGGATGATCATCTGCCTTGACCAGTTGGGGTTAAAGAGAGAAGGTAAAGCGAGAGAGAGAGAGAGAGAGAGAAAGATTGAGGAAGGGCAGAGAAGGGGGGGGACAGGGGGAGACACATGGATGCACAGCAAATTGAACTAGAAATAGAAATATTAAAAAGTGGAACAGCTGGTGTTAGTATAATTACCAGTAAGTACAACAAATGTCCATAACTGTTAATACTACTAGTACAAATACAAGTATTAACAGTGGATACACTACTACTGCAACTGTTAGTACAAATAATAGAAACCTCTTCCATCTATGTAACTATGTAATAAACACTATGACAGCTATATGGATAAATGAGTGATGGTGATGAAGGCAGGAGGGGAGCAGGACCACAGTGGATGGATAAATGAGTGATGATACTGGAGGCAGGAGAGGAGCATGGTGTGTGTCAGTCCACACCTACCAACTGCAGCTTTATACATCCTTGTTTTCACAAAAAATTCAGACGAGAGGGTAAAAAATTATAAATTTCTTTGTGTTTCTAAGTGTACAGCTTTTTACCAGTCACATAAACACTAAAAGTGACTGCTATAGTACAAACCACAGGGTGTTACCTTTACAAAGAGCCAATTCTTTTATCTGTACTCCAAATGGTTGAAGAACATCTGTAATTTTAATTTGGAGATGTATTTTTCAGGCGTTTTAAGCAAAATCACCCTGGATGATAACAGGCTAAAGACTGACTTTTGTTTGCTGGGGCGCTTCATGTATATTATCCATAACCTATGGCCTCACAGGGCTTAAAGAAAAAGGTTCTATTTTGAAGTTCGAGTAGGGAGGCCAGAATTTTGCCTAGGGCCCCACAAAGGTCTGAACCGGCTCTGCCTGTGGGCCATGTGAGGTTAATAACTGCAGAGAGTTTCCATCAGTCCACAATGAAAGTCCAGTGGCCTGATAGAACCTCTGATGGCATTTCCATTTCAAAGCAGACTAGCAGTTTTGCAGATAAAGAGGAGAGTCTCTGGAGAAAAAACAAACAAACAAAACATCCATGCATTCATTTGCAGGTTTTAGTTTCATATTTCAAACACATTTAACTAGACTGTTGTCCAGGACAACCTACTGTTGTCCCGTTACATTGAAACATTGCGAAAATACTGGTGTAT